>RDPX01000213.1:1173297-1252985 GCA_003991215.1 Morbakka virulenta
TTACGTTGCACATCCATCTTATCATTCTCATGTCATTCCGCTCCATGCAGCTGACATCTTCAGCTTTCACTGGCCAAGTTTCACTGCCATACATCATTGTGCTACGTACACATGCCTGGTAGACTCTACCTTGGGTAGGTAATGGCAGAGTTCTGCTGGTTAACAATGGCATCAGCTCCCTGAACTTACTCCATCCACTGTTAACCCTTGCTGTGACACTTGCACCAGCTCCTCCCGCAGCACCAAGGGTGTCACCAAGGTAGCAAAACGTCTGGACAATTTCAATTTCCTCACCCTCCAAATGCACTTTCCATAGGACTAAGTCACAGATTGCCTCTCCTATGCACCTCTTGCAGCTAAAATGGTTACTTTCTGTCAGTTTGCCCTTTATTCCACTGCACCGTTTATGTACCCAGTGCTTGCAAGTACCACAATAGATTGATTTGCTCCCAACTCCCTTCCTACAGACTGAATAGGGAAACTTTCCTTTCTCCAAAGGCTTTCCTAAATTGTGACCACTGACCATCACTTTTGTCTTGCCCATGTTCACTCTCAAACCTTTACCTTTCAAACCCTTCTTCAGTCTCAAACTTAGCAAGTAGACCATCCAATGTCTCACTGGAGAGAGCCAGGTCATCTGCATGTAGCAATTCCTCTGGGCAACCCATTCGAAACTCTCTTGACAATGCTTTCAAAACACAAATAAAAAGCAGTGGACTTAGTACAGATCCCTGATGAACTCCAACTCCCACACCAAAACTCTCAGTATAGGAACTGTTGACCCTTACCCGACTTTTAGCATTTTTTTTTAATTTGTAAAAATAAAATCCACCAATGGATTTCTGCATTTCTGTACATTGCCTGAACAACCTTAATCAGCCATTCACTTACTCCTAGTTTCCGTAAAACAACTTCTCTTGGTACTCTGTCAAAGGTTTTTTCCAAATCCACAAAGGCAAAGTACATCTTCTTGTTCTTCCTAAGGTACTTCTCTTGCATTTGTCTAAGGATAAAAATGGCATCAATCATCCGGGCATAAAACCAAATTGCATGTCATCAATGTTTATTTCACTTCTAATTTATTTTTCCATAACTCTTGCAACAACTTTCAGGACTTGGTCAATTAGCTTTAATTCTCTGTAATTACCTCTTTCTAGAGCTTCTCCTTTTCCTTTGCAACAATTGATAATTGTACTTATTTCCCAGTCCTCAGGAATGACACCACCTCTTATGATCTGATTTGTTAGATCAGTGATCATCTCTTTTCCTCTTTCACAGCTTTGACCATCTCTGCCACAATTCCTGAAGGACCAGCTACTTTAACTTTCTTCATTTTCTTTATAGCTTCCCTCACCATTTCTTTCTCGGTGAAAATGGCTGGTCCAGATACTGTTTCTACCTCTTCAAGATTTTCTTTGTCCCAAGAAAACTCTGTTCAACAATCTCATAATAGCACTTCCAGGCATTCTTCTTTTCAAGTTCACTTGTTGCAAGTTCTCCATCATCATTCCTTATACACTTTTCTCTGATGATATCCTGATTAGTCTTGATCATCTGCTTAGCTATCTTGAATACTTCATTCTTCTGGTCATCTCTATGCATTAAGTCTGGAAACCTTCTTTTCTCTGCATCCATCTTTCCTTTGTAGATTGCTTGCCTAGCTGCTCTCTTGGCCTCCAGATACCTTTCTTTCTTTACTAACCCCTTTTTCCATTGACTCCACAGCCTTCTCTTCTCTTTCATATAGTTTTCAACAGAAGCATTCCACCACCATGCCACTATGATGTGGAGGCCCTTTTGTTCAATTTCAATGGGAAAAGATCAAGAATACAATTTCAAAATTGTATCTTTGATCTTCTCCCATTGATTGCCCACACTTCCTAGGTCTTTTCCTGGACTAGCACCCACAATTCCATTCACTTGATCTTCAAAGGTTTGCTTTACTTGTCCATCATTTAGTTTCACCAGGTATCACTTTTACATCTTGCAAATACTTCCTGTCTTTTGTCTTTACCAAAATGTAATCCACTTGAGTCATAGCTGCCCCAGACTCATAGGTTACCAGATTGTTGACATAAAAAAGCATGTACAACAAGAAGAAACTTTTGATAAAAGTCCAAGTCTACCTGGTGCTTTCTTGTGTTTTAGATTCAGGGTTGATTGTTTTTCCCTGGTATTTGTATTGCAAGGTTTGGTGGATTAGTGGACCATGATGATAGACTTTGAATGCATTATTAATAGTTGACAGTTTTTTGGCTGTACCCAACAACATGGATTCTGTTTGCCTTTCTTTAAATTTATGATAAGTTCCTTCTTTTAAAGGTATCTCACATTGATTTGAAGGTCAGTGGTTTAAACCTGTAGGTTTTTGGCATCCTTCCTAGCAAAGTATACCATGATGTCAATTGCATACATAATTACTTTTGCATTTGTTAAACAGGCTTGAAAGTCATTAAGAATATCACAAACAATAATGGATCTAAGATTGAACCCAGAGGTACACTGGTATGTACAGGGGTGAACACTATTACACTCAGCCATCTTTGCACATTGAAAAAAGTTGAAAAAAATTGCTAAAATATTTTATTTCTTCACCCAAAATTCTGTACATTTCCATTTTAGTAATTAAAATGCTGTGTCCAACTGTGTTGAACCCACATGAAAGGTCCATGAAAAGAGCTCTTACAATGTTGATAAAGTTAAATATGTCATCAGTAAAATAAGTTGCTGCCATTTCTGTTGTGTTCAGCAACCATATTGGGACTTGTACAGCAATTTGTTGGTTTACAGGCAGTTGATAAGTTTTTCATGTACAGCTTTCCCCATTTAAATTAGACAGCATGGGCAAAATAGAAATTGGATGATAATTGGCTGGACTGTTGAAATCTTCTGATTTATGAATTGATATTACTCTAACTTGATGAGTTTGTCACAGTAGACAATGACAAAGACATATTTATTATGTGGGTTAGTGATTTAGCAATTTCATCAGCTGTGGTACATTTTCAAGACCAGTTGACTTTTTTCATTTCAGACATTTCAGTACCTGTTTGACAAAAACAACAGAAACATATATGAATTTGTCATTTTCCACAGAAAATTAATGGATTGCTTATAGGTTTCAGATTTTTGACAGCATTTGCAAAGTATTCACCAAACAAGGTAGCCTTTTGTTTGGATGAGTCATTATTAGCAGGAACTTGTGTGATAGACTTAGTTGGAAAAATCTGTTTGATAGCATTGATAGCAAAATCACTTTTCATTCAGCAAATTTCTATAGTAGTTCCATTTAGCAGTTTAAGTTTGTTCATACATTTATTATCCACTTTGTCTATAATGACCCCAATGATCAAGGTTTTTTGACTTTCAGGCTTTTTGTACCATCTGATCATGTTTGACCATATCTTAATGATATTCCTTATGGAGCTTGGTATATGAATTCCTTTTCTTCATTTTTAGTTAGTGGTCATAGGGATTAAATAGACTTGAGACAATGTTGTTGAAATATTTAATGCTTCATTGGTATTGACTGCTTAAAAGACTGTTTGCAAATGAGTCTTTTTAAAGCCACTTTATAACATGTTTGATTGTAATTTGTATTATTATGACATTGACAATTTCAAATTGTACTTTACATGATCCATTTTACAAATGAATTCAACCTTATGCTCACTCAATGATGCAGTAATTATTTATACTTTCTTGACAAATTCTTGTTTCATTGTACATTATGTCAATAAGCATTGATGTATCTATTGTTGTCCATGTTGGGGTATTAATGACTTGTACAAAACCAAGTGTCAATAGCCTGTTTTATTTCAATGTTATTTTTTGGTAATTTAGATTTAAAATTCATTCATTCATTATGTGCCATGTGTCTTACACGCGTAGACGATCATAGCCTTCCATTCATCTCTCTTCTTAGCTCTCTTAATCCATGTTACTCTTTTAGATCTTTCTTTCTTGCTCATCCATCTTACAACGTTATCCATATGCATCATTCTCGGTTTCCCTCTGCCTCTCTTTCCTGGTATCTTTCCAGTGAGAATTAGATGTTCGATCTTCTCATCTTTGATGATATGTCCAACAAATGCCATCTGTCTGGACTTTATAGTGTTTAAAAGTCCTCTTGTAGTGCCTGCTCTTCTTAGCACTTCGTCATTTCTTACTTTGTCAGCCCATACTATTTTCATACTCCACCTTAAAAACCACATTTCTGCAGCTTCTAGGTAATCTTCCAGCTTACTAGTAAGAGTCCATGCCTCTACTCCATACAGCATCACTGACCACATGTATGCTTTAAGAATTCTTATTCTGGTCTACATGCTGATTTTGTTGCATTTCAACACTCTCCAACTTATAAAATGCTTGCTTAGCTTGTGTAATCCTTGCCTTCACATCCATCAATGACCTTCCATTTGATGATATCCAGTTGCCAAGATAGTTAAACTTGTTAACTTGTGTGTACTCACTTTTAAAGAACATAATGGGACAACAGAAGAGTTTGTCACAACCATACTGTGTGTCTTCTTGATGTTGAGAGACAGTCCTTTACATTCACTTTCTTCGACTACAATGTTTAGTAGTTCTTGCAGATCCGTTTCATTACCAGCTATCAGCACAGTGTCATCTGCATATCTTAAGTTATTTATCGTCTTTCCATTAAGACATATATTAAGTGTCTCAATATCATCTCACTGTATAGAGTGAAGAGCTCCGAGGATGCAACACAACCTTGTCTTACTCCTCTTATTTGCTTCCAGTCGCCTATGCTGTCATCTACTCTCATTGCTGCCGTCTGTTCCCAATATAAGTTTCTTATCAGCCGTAGGTCTTTTCCATCAATGTCCAGTTCGCTCAGTATTCTGATGAGATCTTCATGTCTGACTTTGTCAAATGCTTTCGTGTAATCTATGTAGCATAAAAAGACATCCTGTTGAACNTTGCATTTCAACACTCTCCAACTTATAAAATGCTTGCTTAGCTTGTGTAATCCTTGCCTTCACATCCATCAATGACCTTCCATTTGATGATATCCAGTTGCCAAGATAGTTAAACTTGTTAACTTGTGTGTACTCACTTTTAAAGAACATAATGGGACAACAGAAGAGTTTGTCACAACCATACTGTGTGTCTTCTTGATGTTGAGAGACAGTCCTTTACATTCACTTTCTTCGACTACAATGTTTAGTAGTTCTTGCAGATCCGTTTCATTACCAGCTATCAGCACAGTGTCATCTGCATATCTTAAGTTATTTATCGTCTTTCCATTAAGACATATATTAAGTGTCTCAATATCATCTCACTGTATAGAGTGAAGAGCTCCGAGGATGCAACACAACCTTGTCTTACTCCTCTTATTTGCTTCCAGTCGCCTATGCTGTCATCTACTCTCATTGCTGCCGTCTGTTCCCAATATAAGTTTCTTATCAGCCGTAGGTCTTTTCCATCAATGTCCAGTTCGCTCAGTATTCTGATGAGATCTTCATGTCTGACTTTGTCAAATGCTTTCGTGTAATCTATGTAGCATAAAAAGACATCCTGTTGAACTTCAATGCATCTCTCTATTGGTGTTCTTAGTGAATAGATTGCGTTGCGAGTTCCTTTATTCTTTACAAAACCAAATTGAACATCAGAAGTCTCTGGTTGTGTTTTGTATTTTACTCTGTTCAAAAGGACAAGCAGGATCACTTTTATGATATGACTCATTAAACTTATTGTCCTGTGTAACTCACACTCTACTGCTCTGGGTTTCTTAGGTAATGCTATGAAAACTGATTTTGTTAAATCGAGTGGTAGTTCTCCTGTGTCATATATTCTATTGACCAGATTTGTTAATCTTTACACTCCAATGTCTTCTGTAGCTGCGACAAGTTCTATAGCCACGTTATCTGGTCCTACTGATTTTCCCTTTTTCACCTTCTTTATGGCATTTTCTATTTCTGATGTCATAATAGGTGGACTATCCATGTTCTTGTAAATCAGTGGTTTTTCACCGCTTTCATCCCTGAACAGTTCCTCTATGTATTCACCCCATCTTTCAGCTATTTCCTCTTTGGTCATAAGCATTTGTCCATTCTTGGCTTTCAAGCATCCTGTGCTGCTACATACCCCTCGTTTCTTTAGGTTCCTTATCTTTTGTGCAGCTTCTGACAGTTTGCGTTCTAACTCTTCACACTGTTTGTTCCACCAGGCTTCTTTTGCAGCAACACACTTATCCATTACTTCTTTGTTTAGTGCATTGTATTCATTTTCATTTATTCCTTTCCATGCTTTTCATTTTTCCATTAGCTTCAGAATCTCATCTGTCATCCATTTCTGTTTGGCGGTTCTCTTTCTTGTTGGTAACATTTCTGTGGCAGTTGTGGCTAATGCTTCTTTCAATGCTTGCCATTCTTCCTCAATGCTCTTTTCCAAACCTTCCAGGCATTGGTATTTGTTCATCACTGTAATATGGTATTGTTCTTGTATTGCTTTATCTGTTGAGAGGTATGATAAATCTAGTTTCTTATTCTGTTGTTTCTTTTCCAGTGTTTTAGTTTTACTTTTACTGTGGCAATTATTACAGGATTGTGGTCACTGTCACAGTCTGCTCCAGGGTAGCTCCTGCAGTTTTGTACTGAGCTCTTGAATCTTCCATTTATGGTGATGTAATCTATTTGGTTTCTTACTTTATCACCAGNTTTTCATTTTTCCATTAGCTTCAGAATCTCATCTGTCATCCATTTCTGTTTGGCGGTTCTCTTTCTTGTTGGTAACATTTCTGTGGCAGTTGTGGCTAATGCTTCTTTCAATGCTTGCCATTCTTCCTCAATGCTCTTTTCCAAACCTTCCAGGCATTGGTATTTGTTCATCACTGTAATATGGTATTGTTCTTGTATTGCTTTATCTGTTGAGAGGTATGATAAATCTAGTTTCTTATTCTGTTGTTTCTTTTCCAGTGTTTTAGTTTTACTTTTACTGTGGCAATTATTACAGGATTGTGGTCACTGTCACAGTCTGCTCCAGGGTAGCTCCTGCAGTTTTGTTCTGAGCTCTTGAATCTTCCATTTATGGTGATGTAATCTATTTGGTTTCTTACTTTATCACCAGGGCTTTTCCACGTCCACAGTCTGCATTTGTGATTGTCAAACCACGTGTTCATGATACACTGTTCAGATCTTAGACACCAGTCCAGCCATGCCTCTCCTCTTTCGTTTCTTTCTCCTACTCCATGTGGTCCTACCGTATCACCTTGTCTTTCTCTCCCCACTTTGGCGTTCATGTCTCCCATCACGATAGTGATCTCGCTCCTTTTACATTCCTTCTTAGCTCTATCCAGATCATCATAGAATTTCTCCATCTCATCTTCATCTGCATCTGCTGTTGGTGCATATACTTGAATGATGGCTATGTCTAGTGGGGTGCCTTTGACTTTTACTAATAATATTCGGTCAGACACAGTCCAATAACCCTTGAGACATTTTGATATTCTTGCATCCAGTATGACACCAACTACTTTCATGTGTACTTCTCCACCTGAGAATATGATAGTATGTTGATCATGTGCTATTTTGCCCATTCCTTTCCATCTCATTTCGCTGATACCCATGATGTTTACTCACCATTTGTTCATTTCTTGTACTACATTTTCCGTCTTTCCAGGTTTTGCCATGGTTCTTACGTTCCATGTCCCCACTTTTAGTAAATGTCTATTGCTGACAGTAGCAGAATGACGATTGGGTGACGTCTGTTGCACACGTCTGCCCCTACCGGGTGAGACACCTACATCTTTGGATGAGGTCCCTGTAACACCATTCATGTTTATTCTTTTGATTCTGTTGGCCATGATTCTCTTGAAGGCTAGGAGAAGGAAAACTCCAAAATATAACCACCTGCTGCCTTGTAGGTTATGCTTCTTCAGGCAAAGGCAAGGAGAAGGTTAACTCTGATTTCAAATCCCCACATATGGGTTAAATATGGAATGTGATGGTGTCACGTTAAAAACACTTGACAGAAGGCAATGGCAAACCACTGTTATATTTCTGCCAAGATTTAAAATGCCCATCCATAATGAGGGTCATGTGATACAGGTGATATAAGTGATATAAAGTGATAGTGATTTAAGTATTTTCTTAATATAGTAAATATCTATATCAGATTAAACCTAAATAAATTTTATATCCATTGGTGGATTTTATTTTTACAAATTAAAAAAAAATGCTAAAAGTCGGGTAAGGGTCAACAGTTCCTATACTGAGAGTTTTGGTGTGGGTGTTGGAGTTCATCAGGGATCTGTAATTAGTCCACTGCTTTTTATTTGTGTTTTGGAAGCACTGTCAAGAGAGTTTCGAAAGGGTTGCCCAGAGGAATTGCTATATGCAGATGACCTGGTTCTCTCCAGTGAGACATTGGATGGTCTACTTGCTAAATTAGCGACTTGGAAGAAGGGTTTGGAAGGTAAAGGTTTGAGAGTGAACATGGGCAAGACAAAAGTGATGGTCAGTGGTTGCAATTTAGGAAAGCCATTGGAGAAAGGAAAGTTTCCCTGTTCAGTCTGTGGGAAGGGAGTTGGGAGCAACTCAATCTATTGTGGTACTTGCAAGCACTGGGTACATAAACGGTGCAGTGGAATAAAGGGCAAACTGACAGAAACTAACCGTTTTAGCTGCAAGAGGTGCATAGAAGGAGAGGCAACCTGTGACTTAGACCTACATAAAGTGCATTTGGAGGATGAGGATATTGAAGTTGTCCAGAAGTTTTGCTACCTTGGTGACACCCTTGGAGCTGAGGGGGGAGCTGGTGCAAGTGTTACAGCAAGGGTTAACAGTGGATGGAGTAAGTTCAGGGAGCTGATGCCATTGTTAACCAGCAGAGCTCTGCCATTACCTACCAAAGGTAGAGTCTACCAGGCATGTGTACGTAGCACAATGATGTATGGCAGTGAAACTTGGCCAATGAAAGCTGAAGATGTCAGCCGCATGGAGCGGAATGACATGAGAATGATAAGATGGATGTGCAACGTAAGTCTAAAGGACAGGCTCAGTTCTAATGAACTCAGAAGGAGATTGAATCTGGACAGTATTGGCAGCTGTATGCAGAATAGGAGGCTTCGTTGGTTTGGTCATGTGGAGAGAATGGACAAGAATGCTTGGACAAGTAGATGCAGAACAATCAAGGTGGCAGGAACCACTGGCAGAGGAAGACCAAAGAAAACATGGGAGGAAGTGATAAGGATGGATCTGAAAGAAAAAGGTGTCAGCAGAGATCTGGTGAAGGATAGGATAATTTGGAAGTCAATTTCAAGAAAGCGTCCAACACATGCTAGCATGTAAAACAGACGTTAAACCGAATATGATGATGATGATGATGAAATTATGATAATTAAGCAAATTTGCACATTGTCCATGGTTTGAAATGAATTTTGAAAAATTCTCAGTTTTAATCAGCACTTTTTCTACCCAAAACCCAAAGCAGGACAACAAAATGTACAATAAGCACAAAACCTTAAAAACATTTTGGCTGATACAGGGTTATTACACTAAAAGAAATGTTGGCTGAGAAGAGCACAATCTCCTTAATCAAAAAATTCTACTTTTTCAGTATTTCTTCACCCACTTGTATACATTTTGAGTTGGCTTCATAGGGAGCCCTTTATTTTATCAGTGGCCAAAAGAGAAACATTTGGACTCAGCAAAACATAAAAATAGCTAACAGTTGTAAGGTGTAAGTCCATGAGAATTGCAGTATTTTACAGACTCAAATTTCTACCAATTGTATCACCTTGTAAATAGACTATGTTATCACTCATTGAAGCTAACAGCAACCAGGAAGCCAACTGTTACAAAGTAATACATCAATATATAACTTTTTAAATGCTGATTTAGTGTGATACACCACAAAGCAGTTCTTTCAGATGTATTTGTCACATCCTGGGCAGTAGTTCACTGTTTTCACTTGTTTATACTTACCTTTGAAATTCTTTTTTTATGCACACTTTACAGATGTCAAAGGTGTTCTATTACTAAACAAAAAGGTGTCAGTAGAGACTTGGTGAAGGATAGGATAACTTGAAAGCCATTTTACATGCTAGCATGTAAAATGGACGTTAAATCGAATATGATGATGTGCACCTACTGATCAATTCTGTGACAGAATATGAACTGAGGAAAATACCCACCTAAAATTGCTGTAGAGTGACTGTACCTAATGCAGATTGAAATCTGGTCTTTTTCTATCTTGTACCTTGCTATTATCTGCACAATAAAGGTACCTTGGTGTCTTTTTAAATCTATAGACATAACCAGTGAATACCAGGGATGTGGCATTATTGGGTCCTCAGACCAGTAATCATTTAGCTATGGTAGCCTGATGATCCCAACTGCAATAATCAGCATAGTAAAGGCCATGATTTTTCACAACTAACATAATTCCAATGCATATTTGAAAAGGTTGATTGCTGACATTGTTGATAATAGAAATTTCTTTGGCATACAAGTGAACTAAACATTAATCTTGAAAAGCAAAACTTTTTTAAAATGTAAAGGAGACCTAAAGCATCTGAATTCCTTCCAAATACAGTCTTGGTTTCTTCTGCTGTATCATTCTTACTCTAGAAGCCACTGACCCCAAGGCTACTACTGGAATTGGGCCATCATTGGTGTCAGTTGCCTGGAATTAGTGGGGGGAAGAATCCAATTTGAACCTGATTGACATAATTAGGTATTTTCTAGTACGAAAATTTAGTGGGAATGCACCAACTAGGAAAAAGAGCACAAAATATTGATGCAGATTGAACTGGGAACATGAACAAGTCAACTAGAATCAGTTAAGTATGAGAGGTGGTGTTACCAGACTTACTTGCACATTTCATAAGTTTGCTTCTTTTAAAGATCTCCCTCCTGGTGCCTTATCTGATGCGGATATTGGTGATCATGGTCTTACATTTTTCGCTATTACTGATGCCTGATCAACTGGGTCTTGGTGATGTCCAACCATTTTGAAAGGTTTCCTGTGAACATGAGTTGCAGTCTTCCTCTTGAGCATTTACCATCCAATTTCCCCATTATGAAGATGTTCTCCATTTGGCCTTTCCTCATTATGTGTCTGAAAAATCTGACTTAAAGATCTAGTAATAAAATTTATAACCAAAATGAGATAATAAATTAGCCTAATAGACAGTGGTAGTGATTCTTACCTGGCCAAGGAAATCAACATTGTGGCACAACAGTCTTTAAAGCAATGGTCAATGTTTAAATTTCAACATCAAATACAGTAACCAAATGTAGCTGTTCCTCCATCTATAGCCACTGTACATTCTGAAAAACTGACTTAGGTTACTGTGATCTTTACTGTCACTGGATACAGTGAATTCATCACTAAAATGTGTCAAAGGCTTCTTTGAATGACATATGCCATGAACAAGAAAGCTTGGCAGTTGTGTAAGACATTGGCACACACTTGACAATTTTTGAAATTGTTTATTGTACTTGATATTTCAAGAGAACATGTCAAAGACAAGATTTCATTGTTTTAAATGTCACAAGGCATGTTTTAAAATGATTTGGGGACCAAAGGGAGACTTCATGGCAAAAAATAGTGAAAAAACATTTATGAGGTTAAAAATGACCCCATCCACTGGTAAAAAGGGCCAAGGGATGTGTTCATGGTGCATATATTGCAGTGTTAAACACATCACTACAAAAAGTCATAAAAACTCATTTGGAAACAAGATCATGATCTCTTTCTATGCCCTGAAGGGAATTAGGCTACTGTATGCTAAAAGAAATTTCTAAAATTAGACATTTTTAAAAGTAACCCAGCAACTAAGATACTTTATGCAATGTACATGACTGGAGGCTGAAAGTACACCTTTTTCATGAAATGGCCAGGTTTTGAATGCAATTACTCATGTTTGAAGTGCTCTTATAAAAGCCATCCCTGTACTAGCAGTCATGGTAGTGTAAAGTGAAGTTTTTACTTGTACTTGAATTTGATTGCTTATGTTAATATTACTTTACAGTTTATTGTTTTTATTTCAGAAAATATGAACAGCTCTTCAAGCACAGATTCAGTTAAATCAGCTTCAGTGTATTTTTGGAGTAGCAGTGGCTCGTCAGGTCCATCCAGTAATCCTTCAGCTTCCAGTAGTTCAGATGTCAATAGCATGGCTACAGAGCCAACACAGGAGGCTGTCGATGGACCAATTGATGAGGAAGAAGACTGTGATAAAGAAGAAGCAGAGGAACATGAAGTATGGGGGAGATTATTTTCACTTCAAGGAAGATTTTTTAGTTCTGTTGGTAAGTGCCTGGAGTTCTTAAGGCATACAAAGACCTTTTTGTATTTCTGTCTGCAATAACCTATTTTAACACTGTCAACACCAAGAGAGAATACCAAATACAATGATTATGCTCAGCTGACACCTGTCAGCAGATGGATCAGTCTAGTGATCTAATCATTTAATTTCCTTTGCACAATATTCTTGTTTGTCTTGAGGAAACCACAAATTAAACTATTCCAAAGTAAATTTTAAAAGTAAACTATACAACATTTCTTCCTGAAACAGTTTACACAATTGTTCTTAAATTAGGAACTCTTTAAAACACAACTCTGTTCAGATTCTCATGAACAGGCAGCTCCTCAAATAGAGTATTAATGCAAAAGCTTACTGCAAAGCTTGTGATCCACGTCAATAATGCCCCATTCCGCATTCGTACCTGAAGAGAAACAATATGGGAGATGTCTCAATCACTGCTCAATAGGTAACTCAGCTACTTTTGGGTATGCAACAGACCACTAACCATTACCTCCATCAATATTACTTCATAGACATTTTTTTGGTTTTAACATCATTTTTTCCACCCCAACAATTGAGGCTCAGACACTGCCCTTCAAAGGAACTTTGTTTTTGGCAGTGAGGAATTTCTTGGCTGGATGCCCAATGGCTTTTTTTTTGTAAAGTTTCAAATTCTCCTCACCTGCTCAGAGGATCAAACCGAGAACCCGTTGGTTACTGTGCAACTGCACTAACCATTAGGCCACAGCTCCTCTAATAGTACTTGATAGACTGTCTCTGGATATTTTAACTTTTGCAGTCTGCCCACCCTCTTTTAATTGATTTATGTCACTTGACTGATAGCTGGAGAAATTAGTGTTGCCAGTTTGTTAGATTTCCATAATGTTCTGTGTAATGCAATATTTTTCCAGCTTAAAGCACACACTTCTTCAGAACATTGAGGCAGTATCGTTCAGACTTGCAAAGTTAACAACCCTGTTTAATACACTTTATTTCTACAATTATGACGCTCAGTTTTTTATTACAGGTTAGGTCAATCTTACTTTTATGCCCAAAGTTACTAAATAGACATTTCTGTAAATATATTTTATAGTTCTAGTTACTGAAATATTCTTTTGTAAATCTTGTAAACATTGACCATTTTTGTTATTACAGATTTAAAGAAAAATGAGTATCTCTTTGGTAGAGATAACAATAGCGATTTCATTTTCAAAGCAAAAGATTTTGTAGGAAAGGACGAATTCTTCCGTTCAATTAGTAAAACACATTTCAAGATAACAAGGGTATGAGGAGGGTTTTTTTTACTTTACTTGGACTTAACTGTTTGTTGGTCTGAATTTTAGGTTAGTGTAAATATGGCAATTGTTAATTAGTTGTTAAATAAGACCATATAATATTGGCATAATACACACTTTCTGTCACTTAAACTACAACATTGAAACATTCTGTTACTTCATGTTTTTTTTTACTTTTTGTTTTAACGTCATTTTTCCCCAGTAACTGGGGATCAGACGGTGCTCTTCACAGGGGCTTGGATTTGGCAGTAAGGAATTTCTTGGCTGGATGCCCTTCCTGATGCCAACCAATGGCTATTTCTTTCTGTAGAGTTCCAAAGTCACCCGCTCGGGGAATCGAACCCGGAACTCTTGGTTATTGTGCACTTGCACTAACCACTAAGCCACGGCTCCTCTATGTAATCTTTATATTTCCAATCACCTGTAATATTTGATTGATGCTTTCAAACCTGATTGGAATTATTAAGTTTATGAAAAGAAAAATTCTTAGATTTTTTACGCTTGGAATGTTTTTGTTAAAGCTGTCAAAGTTCAGTCATTGAGCAATTTGACTAATTATTATACAATTTTACATTTATTTTATAACCCAGTTTTAAGGGGTTCGGGGAATACTAGGTGTGATCCAATGGTTTTTGTATTTGCTATCACCATATATAAAAAAATCGTGTCATTTTAAGAACTGACAAAATTGTAACAATTACATGTTCAGCATTTCACAGTTACCTGAAGCAGCCAGGAACGCTAAATCATATGACATCACCAATCAAGTCCCTTACAAACATGATTTTCCATTTAAGTTAATAGTTGTGCCATGTTCTTGATGGTATCATTCATGTCATAGGGATTGCCAGAAAACATTCTATGTGTTTCAGCTTGTAATGCACTGAAATATAAAACAATAGAGCTGACAACAGCAGACTACAGAATTGCCCCATTCTGATAGTAGACTAATGTTCCTCATTTTGCACTTTCCCCCCCAAATTCACAGAATAATGAAGTGGTTTAGGGGTGCAGTTAAAGTAAAAAAATGACACATTTGGGTACTGTAACTAATGACCAACCCATTAACAAGCACAGAGTTATGTAAAACAAGTGGCCCTTGTCTAGCATTATAGGTACAAGTGACTTTTGACATTCCATGAAAACTAAAGACTTGATCCCCATATTTTGTCTTGTGTATTTGAATCTGTTGAATGTAATTGACAGCCACCCATACTTCTTCTATAAGTAATGTTCTTTAATGTTCTTTGAGGCTCCCATCAGCCAGATATTTGTGTTCAGATCAGTTACCAAAATATCAAACAGCGTAGACTATTTTAAGACATCAACTGAGAAAGGTTGAGTTTTAAAACTGGTCAAGATTCGTGTTTCGTAACAGCACGTGCAGTTTACAGCAGTTGAATGAATATTAAGAAATTTTTTTGAATAAATTGAAATGAATGAAATACTGCACTAAACTGAAAAATTGGGTCTCCTGAGGACCAGGCGAAGGTATATAAAGTCGAGATCATAATCTCTGCATGGGAGAAGAAAATAAGATAATATGGTGCAAAGAATTGTCTTTACTTCGGTTCTGCCCGGCAATTGTTTATGTACAGAAACAGTCACGTGGACCATGCCGAAAACATCAACATTTGCAGTAAATACTACGCAGGAAAATGTACAAACGCGCCCTAGATATTTATCGCTTCTTGTAGTGTACATGAATATTTTCTAGATTGCTATAAAGTTGTTGATATATTTATGGACTGCCAGTTATCTTGGGAATAGCCGATTCACGTTCCCGAGCAATTTCATGTCATTGTTTGCTCTTTTGGTGGTGGTAAGGGCGGCGATTTTCGCTTTTTTGATATGCAAGCCGTAAATTTAAGGAGAGACTGTAATTGATTTCAAATGTTATAAGACTTTGATCTTCAAAATATTTCCACACATAAGTGAAGATGGTTAGGATTCATTTAATTGTTGTAGGGTTCCTCCTCAGCACAAGGAACTACTATAAGAACTTTTGACTCGTCATTTGTTAATGATTGGCAGGTAGATAGGTAGAAGGAAAGACTTTCGTATTTCGTCCGCCCACTATTGATTACTCTCGAAACAAAATTCGAACAGTTTTCATCCACAAGATTGGAAATTTTCGCAGCGAACTCGTACGTTTTGCATTGTCTAGCCCCGACAACTTTTATAGTCTATCGCCACGTCGCTGCTCTCCAGGAATCTCTTGCGACGAAAAAAAACGTGCGGTTCCTTGACCACTTATTCCATAATTAGTCTGGTTTCTTTTATAAGTTTCTCTGGTGCGCATCCAAATCTCCTTCGCAGCTCGACTGCATGTTTCGAGTGGTATGATATCAGTCACCCCTAACTCTGAAGAGCAACATTGGGAATGATAGTAATGAAGTTTGTTTACTATATTGAGTGAAATGAAAAACTCATAACATTCTTAATAAAAAGGATTTGACCATTTCTTAGCAAAGGGTAGTAGTTTTTTTTACCTGACTTCATTCTTTTACTTTGGTTTAAAAGGAAGGGATCGGAAACGACCAAGAAGTGTTCTTGACGGATCTCAGGTAAGTATTTTTCAATGAATTTTGGAACGGAATCTCAGTGGCCCATACACACTGCTGGATGGAAACTATGCCTCGCTTGTATTAGCTTTTCGTTTAATTCTCATCACTATTAAGTTGATGTTTTATTTTTCCTTTGCGTTTCTTCCGACTTTGTCGAGTGTAGTAGAATACTTGTTGCTTTCGTTATCGTTATCGCTCGCTAACTTAATTTCTTTGGCTTTGTTGGGTTTTTTTTGCTGGGGCTTTAAATGCCTAAGTTGGCCTTTGTCATTTAAATTTGATTAGAATTTGTTTATCAAGCAGCTTTCTCTTGTATTGTATTTTTTAGATTTGTGACTATTGTGATAATCCTGTATAGATGGAGTATGTATTATTGTGTACTTTTTTGAACAGCATGCAAAATTGGCTGACATTATCTGCCCCATATTTTTCGACTCCCACGAAGTCACCAGTCGATGATTAGGTGTTGCTTTAGCGTTTGAAATTAGAATACAAGCAGTTGTTTTTTTCTTTTGTATAATGCTTGGCTTGTTTTTGTGGAGTTTCATTTTAAGCTACATATAGATTGACAAAAGTGGATAAAGAAAAAAAGTCCCAGTAATCCGAATACACTGCATTGAATCATCATTCACATTAGGACTGGCCGTGTTGTCGACGTTATCATTTTCATCATATTTCCATTGCTGCTGTTGTCTTCATCAAACTGTAACCTTGTTTGGCTCTGATACAAGTTATTAGCAGTGCAAAAATATCCTACTCAAAAGTGCCTGAAGTCTCCTGAAGATGGCTATTATTTCTCTGAAGCTACCTTGATCCTTAAAACTGCCACTTTCGGGTTTCTCTGCTTCTTAGCCTGATTACTGCCCAGCACCCAATTTATATATCAGGGGGTGAAGACCGCAATACTTCAAAAGATATATAGTAACAGAGTAAAGGTAGATGAGGTGTATAATTCAGCAGAGGTTCTCTGATATGCGTGATTATACCAAGGCTACCTAAGCTTTTTCATTTCATTGAGTCCAGTATTTTTAAGTCTAGGATATTTAACATTGAATTAATACAGCAACAATGAAAACACCACCATATCCATATCCATATATTGGACACACAGACCTCAAAGTGAACAAGCATTTATTGTTTATAAAAACTTTATCATTTTTGCCATACGTGTCTGAAATAAAAAAAAACTTTCACCAGCAAAAAATAAAAAATAAAATAAAACGGGACCATCACGCGCTAAAGATTAACGTATTTGATGATTTAGATATAAGACAAAACTTTGCACTTTCAGAAGTTCCCCCCATGTTGTGATTTCCATTTGGGATTTGGTATCGGATTTTTCCGCCGAACTCCATGCCGTTCTGAAATAATTTAGTACTTACATGCAGGTCAACAAAGAGGCACACACATTTACCTTAAGAAAACGATGTAATCTCTGTTTGCGAAGGTTTTGAAGTTTCATGTTTTTGAACTTATCATTATCACCACAAAGATGATGGAAAAGAGAAACTTGACTGAATTTGACATCTAAACAATTGACACACTTAATACATTATCAGGAACATTTTTTAAATCTCACAATTTTTGATAACTAAATCTGACGAGTCAGTGTTTGCAAAACACATTAAGAAGAGTCTCGTTTTGAAATCCTATCAATTTCCTCTGTCTGCTCAAAATAGTGGGACCATCATAAGTGAAAAAAGTTCTTATGTTTAACACAGGAATATTTTCCCTTGGAAACAGTCTCATACTTAAGAATTCTTCTTCTGAGTTCCTTATCCTTTCAGGACGTTGGAGATCATGGTCTTCCATCTATTTCTCTCTTTTGTCAGTGCTAAAATTTCACAGTCACTCCTCTTGAACTGGAGATCCTTGTTCAAGCTGGTAATGAATTTCAGTCTCTGTCTTCCTCTACTTTTCTTTCCTTCAATCTTCCCTGTTAACACCAAGTTTTCCATTCCTTCACATCTCATTGCATGACCCAGAAACTGCAGTTGTCTTTTTCTAATTACCTTCATCAACTTTCTTTTCATTCCTGCTCTCTCTAATACCACTTCATTGCTCACTTTGTCAGTCCAAGATATTCTAAGAATTCTTCTCAGGAACCACATTTCCACTGCTTCTATTCGTTTCTTCATGCTTTCATTGATGGTCCAAGCATCACACCCATAAAGCAAAGCAGACCACACATAACATTCTAGGACTCGAATCTTAGTTTTTACTTGAAGCATCCTTCGCCAAAGTGATTCGTTTCTTTATTTCGTTCACACATCTTCCATCTGATGTTATCAAACTACCAAGATAAGTAAACTTTTTAACATCCTTTACAAATTCTCCATTGATAGTTAAAGTACACTTTGGGGATGCACTTTTCTTTGATATCACCATACATTCTGTTTTCTTGATGTTAATCTGGAGTCCTTTCTTTTCACTTTCTAACACTACTTTATTTAAGATGTTCTTCAAATCCACTTCACTTTCAGCTATCAATACAGTGTCATCAGCATATCTTAAGTTATTTATGTTTACACTTAAGAATTAAAAACTCTTAAATTGTTATTCTGTTAGTGTCTGTCATAAGACTACGAGCAAAAAGCCTTTTCTCTCCGAGTTCTTTTTTGTCATCGAAGCAGACATAACAATGGCTTAAATACTAGATAAAAGGGTCCTGTTTATCCGGAACGCGGAATCCCTTTATTGAAAAAGTGCAGCTATTTGGTTTCAAATGACCCTCGCCTTTTTATCGATGCATCTTAATAATGTATTGTTGCTCAATAGAATACAGTCACTAATTTCATGGCCTCTGGTGCATAGTATTTGACACTGTCGAAGAGAGTAAGGAAATATCAGATCTTTGGCGATAATATGCGATTTCTAGTTTTCTCTGTTGGTCCCTAAGTATTATAAGATGTGATTAAACCTTGTCTTTCTTAATCTCGGTGACTAAGGAAGTACGAGTGATTCCTCTTTAGAAGTAATCACAATTTTTAAATAATCTAATGATTTGTCTTATAAAACCGTGTACTTACTCTCTAAATAATATTTTAGCATACATATCTGCCTACTGTCACAAAGTTCTGTCAAAATTAAGGCATATATTGGCTTTGATAGATTCTTTGGACATTACACCTATGCAAAACGACATAGTTTACCTTTTATCAGCCTAAGGTAACCTGCCAGGAAAAGGTGTCCATTCTCTAAGACCGTATATATAATTTCAGTTAAGCATGACTGCAAAGTTCATTTTTCTCCAGATCATACAGTCCTGTTAAACTTCCGATGGGGCACCATTGTTTCCGCTTAATTCTGTCAACCAATTATTTCGAATGTTTTTCATTGCACGCTCGTAGTCATATCACAAATATAACAAACTATTATCGGTAACCCAAGGTTAGTCTTTTACAGTACATTGAAAAGCCCGTAGTTGGTTCTATTGCTGTCTGCAATCGTAAAAACTAATCTTTCACCAGAAAAAATAATAGTTTTTTAATAATGTCGTGTTCGTACAAAAATTTAGAATACAAGTTACATACTGGGATCAACTTGTTTAAAAACTTTGGGTCCATCGAGCAAAAGCCACAGCTTTGCAAAGTACATTCCTTTGTGGTATTGTAACAGATGTTTCACATAAGTGTCATCAACTAATGAGGCACCTGGTCTCCGCCCTGGTGTTAAAGAACTTAAAACAAAAACTTTGGTCGTGGAGCTTGCTAGCCTTTGACGTCAAAATCACGTGTGTTTTAATACCAGGTAATTTGAAATCGTTTTTTAAGAGGTGATAACTGGATCAAGAGAACATTTTTAAATTAACGAAATAAGACTTGCAACTGCAGGGTCTTTCACTACAACCAGTACCTTGATGATTTCCTTGTCATGGTTAATATCTTTCATCCACAGATTCAGTATGGTTTATCCAAATTAATTCTTCTTCTTTTAGTTAATGATGAAATAAAATTTAACACTTTTGCGGAGTAATTCTTGTCAATTCATGTTCACCCCCCAGCACTCGCCCGCTGCTGCACTGTTAGTAGGCCTGCAGCGGGTATTGCCATTGTATTTTTCCCATTAAAAATCAGTTTGAATTCCTATATATATCAAACATAATCCAAGTCACCAACCCTGATGCTAAACCGAATTGTGATTCTACCAAAGCTTCATCAAATTTTGGATATTATTTTTTAATTATTACACAAATAAAAAACTGTAAAACTGTGCCCACCACAATTTCGGGAAACCCATATCACCCTCCTCCGCCTCCACCCCCCGGAATGGACTCTGACCTTTTCACTGGTACCAACACAGAAAAACGCCTGCACATCTCAATGGACACTAAAGCTGAATAGCTGAATAGCTGAATAGGATCCATACTTGAGCATTATGTAAGATGCTTCACAACAGTTAAATTCCGGTTATTGTCATGAAAACACAAAATAAGAGGTTTTACACGCTGGAACAAAAACCAAAAGCCAAAAACCTTACAAAAGTAGAAACATTGATTCATGTTCTTTAGCGTTTAACAACAACTTGCCTACCTTTGCCAAAGAATATAGCTACGCAGTTAGGCTCCACTCACTAACTGTAAAAATCGCAATGAGTATTGTGCAATAAAAAGTACAAGATATATGTTTATTTAATTACAGATTGATTGAAAATAGAATCACAAGTATTAGTATATTATTTTCAAGACGCCTTTTTACTGCTCATCAAGATTTCTTCACAGTGGTGTTGGAAACGGCACAACTTAAGCAAACTGTTTGTTTAATTAACTACCGCATTTTTCTAAAGGACCCCATTTTAGTTAAGCTATTCATTATCTACAGAATTTCTTTACATGGTCATGTTAAATTGTTTTGATCTGTGTAAACATCTTGTTTATTAAAAAATGATCTTAGTTGACTTGACATCATTAAACGAGAAGTCATGCTTTAACCCTAACACTAACACACCCTGTCATCTCGTCACTTAGAAAATATGCCACGAATTCTCAGCTCATAAACCATTAGTAATTGAAAAGGAAAAGAGATTGACTAACATCAATTTGTACATACAGTAGCCCGTATGTACAGAATCGATGCTATACTTGTAACTCTTTTAATGCTTTTAGTGTTGATCATTCTTTGAGAATGTTCTGCATTAGAAGTTGTTTCCTGCTAAAAAGGCTACTTGTCACTACAACACGGGACGGCACTAACCCAATAAAGCATTTTGGTTTGCTGTTGGCACTAATTATAGAACCTCGTCAAGCAAAACGGAATACTAAGGATGAAAAATATTTTTGAATTTTTCCAAAGCACTTAGGATTCCCAGAGGCATTTGGCCCCCCCAAAACCTCTTAACTCTTCTGGTTTTCGAGAAAAAGTAAAATCTACACCGTGTATTATAACAAACTGGGAAATCACACCCCCAGTTGACTCTTGTGCCGGTCCTTCATTACTTATCTAAACTATAGGCGTAGATGGCTCGAAGTATCAAAGCAATACTGATGTATTATGTGCTCCAATGGCAACTTTTATACAAATGTTGCCAATCAGTGTTAAATCCAATGCAGGACCACTTATTTGACTATTTAGTAATCAAAATTGGATCAACGCTTATTTCACCTCAAGTACCCGATTACTTGGTGCGTTTGAAATGAAGTTTCTAACACAGACAGACTCGAATATTACTTCGAGAAGGTTTGGGGTTGGATTTTTTTTTTTTGTTGTTGTTTTTTTTTTGTCGGTTTTTTTTGTTATGTTTTATTTACCCTCATTTTCTTAATCTAATGGTAGTTTTTCTGCATTTTAGAACTTGCTTTAAGGGTTCATGAGTTAAATACGTTTACCGTAATTTAAGGATCGTGGTCAGTCTTTGTGCTGTAATGAAGATTTATGTCTGGGGGAAATGTTAAGAGTTCTAACTTGTTACTATTGATACGGAACCCCTTTTGCAAGGTAGGCCCTGGTTATTGTGGTTAATTTGGAGAAGCCTATCATGACTTATGCGATGTTTATTAAACCCCTTTTAGTCATAAAGTACTAAACTGATACAAACCAATCTTTATCCCACTTTGTAGTGCCAATGGAACTTTTGTCAATGGAACGAAAATTGGTAAGAACTGTTTCTGTTCGTGTTTTATTGACGTAAGCAATTATCTTCAATGGAAGAGGCTGCTGAAGAATTCAGTACTTCTTTCTGCTGTCAATTTCTTAGTTTTTAATCCGCCGAATTAGTTGATTAAAAATATGAATTGGCTTTGGTACAACGCTCTTGGCGGTTTCTTGGTTGGACCATTTTTTCTCCGCGACACTCATTTTTTCCCCATTAAAGTAGTTGAATATGTAACATACTCATCATGTTGGCATTGGCTAAAATTAGTTTCCAGCGGTTGTTTTTCAATTTAATAGAATGCACATGTCCTGATGCATAATTCTACTACTGTGTTTTTTAGTACTGTTTTGGTTTGTGTTGTACTTTTATGTTTATTGATTATTTATGTGTGATACAGGTTATTTGATTGGTAGTTCTGGTGCTTAATATCATAGGCACATCTTGCTAAATTGTCTAATACTTTTTTATCAGTAATAAAAAGTAGATCACGAAGCTCGATATACTGTGAATATTGATGCAATAATATTAATATTAAAAATTCTCTTTAAAATTCTGAATTCGATAAATCAAGGTACGAAGGTACTTGGACATTTTAGCGCAGCTTATTTTCAGTCATCGTAGTAAAGTACAAGTTCTCCCAGGCCATTTAAGGAACGTTAGCTTGTTACCATCAACATACATTCTGTCATTCTTTCTTGAGATTTATTATCAGGTCGGGTTTGTTTTTAACATTCATAATAATAATTTATTAGGAATGTTAAAATTTTGAAATCCATTTTACTAAAGACATGTGTTAACTATACGTATACTGTTCGATAGTTGCATGCGTCACTGTTATGGGACTAGCCCGGTCAACAATTATTCGTGAGTGGAAAAAAATAAATTTAAAGAGGAAAAATTTAATTAATGAAGGGTTTGATATCCGATGGATCACGTTTCAATGTTACAAAAAAAATCTGACCACTTTCTCTTGCTTGCCAACACGTTGGAAGTAGAAACTTAAAGTTGTTTTGAACTATTTTGTGTAAGCACAAGAACCAGATGGAGACCTCTATCAAACCGTCAAACCTCACGAATGGGAAACGAAGTGAGAAAGTAAATATTAATCAGGCTAGTATTATCAGTATTTAGTATTTGACCTGGATCGGGGAACCGTAGAGAATAGTCTCCTGAACAACGTTTGCAGTTAATGGCGTTATTATTGGCGCTTTTTGTTGTCTTTTACAGGTAAATATAATAGACATTACCTGCGCAATAACGACGAAATTGCCTTCCCCGTAAAAAATAATAAAGGTAAGATGATGTTTTAACTTTTGACTGTTGTTTTGTCCACCGGGTTCTTGGGACTGCGTCATTGAATTAAATAGATTTATGTGTTCTGGGTTTAATCTTTAATCTGCATCCCCAACTCCTTTCCCATCCCCATTTGGAACATCATTTGTTTTTGTTGTAGACAAGATTACAAAGGTTTTAAGTGGGAAATTAAGTAATGCTGTAAACTATGCGTTCAACACCAGGTTTAAATATTAAAACAAAATAAAAGCACAGTATAGCAAAGTGATATTTTTACTGCCATGCCTAAATACTTTTTTCATTTTGTAACGTTTTGCAGAAATATTTGTAATGAACCCTTTGCGTCATTCCACATTCTTTGTCCTTAGATGGTTTTCCATGCCAAGCGGATGTGCTTGGATAAAATTTAATTTTTGGTTATTTAAAGTTTTATTTTTGATCGCCAAATAACTTTTGAAGTAACATAAAACTGATACATTATACCAATTAACTCGCCAGAAATTAAAACATTCGGTTATTTAGAGCATTTGTTTCAGCAATAGGTATATTTGCAGCTGTTCTTGCACGTGTGCATCTTGCCAACTCAGGAGTCCACGTAATTACAGAATATCTTCACATTGTTCACTAATCATTGCAAGTTAGAACTTGACCACGTACATTTTTATTTATTGGATTGAGACCAATAAGGTTGAATGTAAGTTTATATTTCTTGCTTCTGTAACTCATAATCATCATCATCAAGAACAACAACAAGTTCTTCGTCAACATCTTTTTGTTGTTAGTTTTTGTTGTTGTTGTGGGGTTGTGCATCGTTACATTTCTAAGGATATTTGACTCGATGTGGGGTGTGCTTGTCTAATAATTTTTCTAACCTAGCTGTCAGCGAACTGAAGTCCATTTGCCTTTCACCTGAAAATAGTCTTTTTATGTAGAATCTTTGTAACTTTTGGCCCAAAATCAATTGCCTTACTGATATGTTAAAAATATTCAACAGAACGGTTATTCTGGTGTACTTTAACGAACACGAGCCCTACAAAAAGACCGGTTTTGAAAAATTCAAGTTTTTGCTAATATCTCTTCACGAAGAAGCCGCACTTTTATTCTGTGTGGGACGTTGGATGAATTTGATAAAAAAATCCCAGCAGTTCGGCATCAACTATTAAATTGTTTGAAACCTCAGTTACTTATTGGTCATAAAACGTATTTTTTATGTTAAGTTGTTTCATTATAAAAATTACATCTTTTTTGACATGACAACTCAAAAGGCGAAATACTTGTTGCTACTTTTGAGCCCCTGTTTGCTGACCATCAAGAACATTGTATTAGTAATTTTAGATAAGATGAAGCTTTAAAACCTACAAGTGTAGATGTAAATGTGCACAGCTAACTTTGATTGTTTTTCAGTGGGGCTATTTATATTTTGTATAATTGCAATAATTAGTAATTGCTAGTTTTTCATTCGTCCACATTGCTTTGAGCAAACCATTGAACTTGGCCAGCTATAATAGTATGCACTTTAGGCAAAAATCGCTTGAAGTTTGAACACATCTTTTTCTATCTGACCAGCGTTCTTTTTCAACGACGTTAAACAGGCGGAAAAGGAAAATGAAAAGTATCCAGAGGTAAGAGAAACTATTTTTTGTGTCTTGACCAGTTAAAACTTGACCCAAAGTAAATCCTCGTTTTCCCCCCAGTTACACGTAACCCAGAAAGTATCGTACCCTCATAATTTCGTAAGTAAGGTTCCAGCCGTTTTAAACCTAGAATGATTGAATTTAGGGATACGTATTTTCTAAAATAGCTACCCGGAAAAATAATTCTGTTTTTACTAGAATGCAATAACAATCAGGACACAGTGTTTTTTTCAGTTTTCCCCCACCCACCCCCAAATAGTATAATTTTACAAATTGGAACAATTTCCAGTTTTTAAAATTACAACATCCTTCGTCACGATAACCTAAGCCAAAAACTGAAAATAATCCGAATTAAAGGGTTCTTCCTAAAACGGTAAATGTTTTTAAGACAGCGTTTAGTTAAATTCAACAGTGAATTATCAGGCCCTGCAACATTGTTGTAGGTGTTCCAAAAAGGTCAATATTTGGAGGAATTCTATTCTTGACCTTTTTAATGACTTCGAACTGTGTTTATATGCTTTGATGTAATAAAATTTGAAGATGACAGTGTGAGTATGTTTTGCAAAGGCAGCTGAAGAAGTCCAAGAAAAATTGAATACAGATTTGAAAAATATCGCTTCCTACTTCCAAAAAACAAACCCGACTTGATAATAAATCTCAAGAAAGAATGACAGAATGTATGTTGATGGTAACAAGCTAACGTTCCTTAAATGGCCTGGGAGAACTTGTACTTTACTACGATGACTGAAAATAAGCTGCGCTAAAATATCCAAGTACCTTCGTACCTTGATTTATCGAATTCAGAATTTTAAAGAGAATTTTTATCAAAAAGTGAAGAAACTAAAATGAGATGAAACTGGGATCACCTCAGACGAAAGGTGCTGCCGGTACAGTATGCACAAGCTATGTCTTATCGGCCCCGAAGTTTAACTGCATTGTTCAACTTAACCTGGAACAGAAAAGTTAAGACTTAAAATGAAACACGAATTTTGCATATGTTCAGCCAAACTCGTTAAAAAAATGTATTTAAGGCGACTTACGCATAAAGTTGTTAAATTCTTGTGAAATAAACAAAGATGGCAGAGCGGAAAAATATGATGGCCCATGATTTTGCCAAAAGTCATGCTCGAACTTGCGATTTATGTCTTCTTCTTTTTCTCCTCAGACCTCTCTTAAAACATGTTGTACAACTTGCTTTTAGGCGAGATCAGAGGACTGAAGCTGACTTTATTAAGAAAATAAAGAATTTGATTTTTATAACTTTTCAGTTTTAGCTATAAAAGACTTATCTTTTTGCCTTATTTATTCCTCGAAATTTGATTCTGATTTTTAGTTTTATTAAATTTGAAATTTGTTATCAATAACTCGAAAGTCAGGAATTTTAGCTTGCACTTTGTATTTTGCTGAAACAATTGATCCGATCCTGCCTTTGGTTTGCTGCCCACTATTGGTACCAAACTATTTTTCGTATAGTTCTCACAAACACTATGAAAATGATTTCGATAATCTGAAGAACATTGTTTTTTAATGCTTGTTCAAAATATACCCATTAACGAAGTATCGTATTGCTGTACGTTCTCTCGGTTGTTAAGCGAAGGATACCTTCTTAAATATTACGGCCTCGCAGGACGAAAAAGCGGTTCAACTTTATGACCACTTTGAAACATTAATGGCGATGATTGTGACATTTATTCTGCTTCCAACCTGTGTCATTTTGCATCCTCAATGAAAAGAGTCAAACTAATTTATAAATTTTATAACATTACTTTGTGTATTATAACTTTTAAGGGTAATTAAATAGAAAGGTACTAGATTGCCTTATAAAGGAAAAATTGATATTTTTTTGAGATTTCTATAAGAAATTGAAAGCAAACTTTTCCGGGTGAATTCATCCTTGTAAGAAACAAAATGGAAAACAGTAAACCTTGTGCCTTGCTATCCAACAATTGCTTCCAGTTTTGACTTTGGTTTGATATAGGATGACATGGAGAATTTTTACTTTCTATTTTACCTGGGTTTTTTTTTGTATTACTGTACTTGCTTTTTCAATATTTGTTTTTTTAAAGTAAATACATGGCTTTTATGTGTTGTGATGTTAAGTTGATTATGCCATGTAGTCTCTTAGATACCAGAAAAACGAAAATGGAGGTAGCACAGAAAGAAGCTAGTAAGTCATTTTAGCGTCCCAATCATAAAACAAAAGGATCGTGCAAGTATCTAAATATAAAAAATTACGAGAAAAAGCATACATACAGGGGGTGGGGGTGGGGAATCAAAGAAAGACATGGTGGTACCTGGACAAGGAAGAGATATTTTAGGTCTTAACAGAAAAACAGCAAGGTGGTTTAAGGTGAAAAGGTAACTATTGTGTTTGAAAGACTGTTTTTGAAACAAATGGCCGCAGCAGAACCAAATTACCGAGCAATAAATTTAAGGATAAGTGAGTGTTGGTTTCTGACCAACATTTTTGTATAGAGAGAAGCTTCATTTAATTAAATTAAAACAAGGTATATATATATTGAGTTTTGTTTTTTCTTTTCTAGAACTTAACTCGTAAGTACAGCATAGGCAAAATACTTGGAAGGTAATTACTCACTAAGAGTATTATTTCTTATTGTTTGCTACTAGTTGTATGATCAACAAATCAATATTGGAGCGCTTTCTTGTATCGTCTGCCACACGTATTGTTTTTACTTATATTTTGTGGGAATACTCAGGAAATTAGCTTTTTTCCAAGCAAGGCAACGTGCTTTGCCAGTTTACTTAGAAAACGCGAGACAAGATAGTACATTCAATTCCTCCATTTTACACACATCAAGGTTGATGTATAAATGTTCTTCTAGTGCATGCTTATATATAACCACTTACCCACCCTCGTATTCTTATACAATTCTCGTGTATTTTGTGTATGGTGTTTAAACAGGTTTTTTGAATAAATAAACACTTGCTTTCAGGAAAAGGACTAGACTTTCACAAGCAAAATACGAATTCACCACGATGTTTTTTTCTCATCCCTTTGATTTTCTGTTTTCTTTCCACTCATTCTCAATTTTTCTTCGCGCGTCAATTTTGTTATTGTTATTTGAGAATATTTAATACTATTGTTGCATTTGTTTTTTTATGGTTTATGTTGGGAGTATATGTTTGCTTTCGTCTTTAGTGGAGCATGCGGAGAAGTCAGGCTTTGTTTTAAAAAGCCTCATATGGAAAGATTTGCTGTGAAGATTGTTTCCAAAAAGAAATTTTCCGTAACCGTAAGTAGTTAATAACTAATGTCTTATTGATTTAAGGAAGTAATAATGTTAAGGTTAAACACGAAACACAAAAAATCTACATATTGTTATTGTTATTAATATTTTTATACTTTTCAATTTTTGATTAGCACCATCCAGCGAAATTTTTACTTGACGGCGCAGTTGTATCAAACTTAAAGACACCAAAAAATTTTTATCACAGTATAAAAGCAGGACCTAGCAATGCTATATTTTGCAAGCAACGGATAACAAAGTGGGCATTTTATTATTTTATTATCGTCGTTTTTGTGTCGCACACTGTCTTTATCAGTGCTTTTAGCATCATTTACATTTCAAGCACAATACAAGGGATCCTTGCAGAGTAGATGATGACATTTTTCTGTGATCAACAATTCGTGTTCCTGTGTCAAGGTCATCCATTCCTTTGGGTAGTTTCTTTGGAATTGTTCCAAGTGCACCCATTCTTCAGTAACAGATTCGACTTTTGTTCTGACATTCCGTGGTTCCTGTAGTTTTCATGCCAGGTCTTGATACATTCCTACTTTTCCCACCTCGTTTTCATTTATAGCCATAAAGTATGGCAAAGGCGTTTATTAAAGTCGTTTATAGTCACTTTGGGCTTGCATGCAACATTCACTGGCAGTGTTCATTTTCCGCCTAGTTTACCGTTTCACTCATTCGACATTTGCTTTCTTTCAGTATGCTGTCAATCGTGGTCAAAGAAACATCGATTTACATTGTTTGTTCATGTGCAATTATAATAAATAATTCTATCGCACTTTCAAATCCTGTTGCTTCAAGACACATCTTTTTACTCCCCCTTGTAATCCTAGTAATCTGCTTAATTGGTCTTAAATTGTTTTATCTTTATTTTGCTTTTAATTTTTTTCTCGATTCCTAAAGCCCATCGCACTTTCTCTTTGATAATCGTCCATGTGTTCCGCAGCCACTAGGAATCTTTCATCGATATTTCGCACATAATTTTTAAATCCATGCTCAGCTAGATCAAAATTATCCTCAATTCCCCAAAGTCTTCTGTATCTTCTTTCCTATTTATGTTGCGCTTTGAGTGCAATTCCTTATTCATCGTAATTAACTGTACTGTCTTAAAGTCGACATCTTGCTTCTCTTTCTTAGTCCACTCTAAAAACGCAATTGAATGCCTGATTTTAGAGATTGCCCAAGTGTCGAACCTTTTTATCGTGTTTCCCCGTTTAACTTCGTTTCCAGAACTTTTCTCATTTATATTCGTCTTTTATATTCCTTAGTATCCGTTTCATTTTTTTTCTTGTGCATGTACCTTGTTTTCTTGTATTATTCTTAGATATTTATAAACTTGGTCTTGCAACGACTTTACACCTTCGTCAATACCTTTTAATCTTACCATTTTCATTTTCTCTCTCTCTCTCTCTCTCTCTCTCTCTCTTTCTCTCTCTCTCTCTCTCTCTCTCTCTCTCTCTTCTCTTTCTCTCCTTTCTCTCTCTCTCTCTTCTCTCTCTCNTCTCTCTCTCTCTTTCTCTCTCTCTCTCTCTCTCTCTCTCTCTCTCTCTCTCTCTCTCTCTCTCTCTCTCTCTCTCTCTCTCTCTTTCTCTCTATTAGATCAGTGCTGCATCTCTATTTCAAATTCCATTCTGATATGACTTGTAGATATGTCTGTTGATGATAACGGGGTGATTATTTTTTTCTCTATTTATTTTCACTTCTCCCAAGACATCACTTGTCAATTCTATCCTCCAAGATTTCGTACATTGGCTTAGAAATGCAGTTACTTCTTTATTTACTCCAATGTTTTTGAGACAGTCTACGATCAACGAAATAAAAGCGGTATTTTTATCATTTTTCTGTCGTCGTCGTCATCATCATCATCATCATCATCATCATCATCATCATTATAATCATCATCATTATCATCATCGTCATTAGACGATTTTAAAGCAAATATAAAAAATAACAATCAAGCAGACAAAAGATAACAACAAAAAAAGCCCCAACAACAGCAACAACAAATACTATTTATGTAAACGAGCAAGTAAAAATTTCGATTTAACAAAAAAGACTAGATTATAGCACGTATAAAAATATATTAAAATTTGATTTAATATAAAAAATATATTTGTATATGTGTATATAATATGTATAAAAACTATGCACTGACACAACACAAAAAGAGTTGAGATTAAAAGGTTTATCGGAGGATATGAGCATTACTTGTGAGGACAATTTTCTGTCTTGCAGTTTATTTTGTCTAGATATGTTTGAGTCCGCTTATTTACCATTTCTAGTGCTCCGATGATGACTGGTTCTGTGGTGGTTTTCAGGCTCAACATTTTTGGAATCTCAATTTCGAGATCTGCTACAATTCTTATGTAGATAAATAAATATGAAAAATAAGCACATTTTCCTTTTCTTGTCATCAATGACTATATCTGGACGGTTGGCTTGGGCAGTTCTCTCCGTATGTATAGGGAAACCCCACAAGATTGTGACATCCGATTCCTTAATTTATGGAGGACGGTGTTCATACCAGTTTTGGTGGGTCTCTTTTTCACAATGCTTACATACACTGTATTGAATTAACTGAACTCGTGGCTTCGATGAAAAAAACTGATGGACATCAAATTTGAAGTGATATCATTTTTGACTGATTCATTAGCTAGTACATCTTCGATAGAACTTCCTACTGGGTTCGTTTTTCCAAACTAAGGTCCATAATTACTGTGTTTTTTCAAGTGAGTCTATCGTTTAATGTCAAATTCTGAATTTATTACTTATTAAATCTTGTTTTCACACAAATAAGTACTGTTGACTTGAAAATTCTTGGCTTTATGATCTCGTTGGAATCCATAGATAGATGGTCTGCCAATGGGAGGAGTATCACTCGAAATGCAGCTCAGTAAAAGGCTATGACGTATGACATGATAAAGGTCCTGTATCTATGGTGTTGACTTCTTTTCACTTGACGAGTCGACAAGCAGAATTTGCGCGTCAAATTCGATATGTTGTATTCCGACAAAATTCCTCACAAATTTTGATGGTCATCATTTCTATATTTTGAATTTCCTCGCTTTAATCGATACACAGAGTTCCCACAATTTTATTTAATGTATTCCAGAAGTCTTGAGGCAGCAGGCAAAGTATTGGGGCCGTAGGTCTTAATTAATGATTAAATACCCGCATAACTGGTGGGAAAAGCCCCTCTGCCTCAAGAACAGTTCGTGGTGTGTGTGTGATTTTATGCTCTTCATTCTTACAAAATTTCTCACCGCTAAGAAATACCATATAGCTGTTTTCATGGAGCTCTCATAAAAGTTCTCGCCACATGTGAACGTGAATACAGATTGAGACAAGGATAATCGAAAGAACAGAATCAGTTGGTTATTGACTGTAGACCCTATGTGAAGAAAGCTGACAATTGGAGCTAGATCTACTCAGGTGTGAACGGATTAGGTTATATGTAATTTGGTTTTTGCTCGATCTCGACCTTAAAATTTGACGCCCTCGGCTAAGAACTGTGAAAACACCTGGATCCTCCTCTGACAAAGAAACGCTAAAGATTAAAAAGGCACAAAAGTTTAGAAACACGTAGCTCGAACTCAACTTTGGTTCTTTGAAAACGTGCATGATTCTCTTGTAAATGAGAGTAAAAAGAATTCAGTATCTGCAAGGGTTTTGTATGTTGGTAGTGGTGCCTCGGCTGTATTGCCAAGGCGGCTTTTGAGTTATTTACCAAAAGCAGCTTCATATCCCTGATCTCAGAGATATTTAAACTTCCACTCATCTAAGAACTGCCGTCATCCCATGATGTGTTGATTATGCGAAATTATAATAATACTTGTGTCATTTTTTCTCCCTTTACCTGACATTAAATGGAGCGTGTTTTTGCATCTTGATATCGAGCTATCATCCATTATCGTAGTATAGGGTTAATAACGATCCCCGTTCGTAACATCCTTTTAACCCAAACAGACAACCTTTTGCAAAGTAGTAGTAGCAGCAATAGTAGTGGTAGTAATAGTAGTCGTAATAGTGTTAGTGGTAGTAGTAGTAATGGTAGTGGTGTGGTAGTAGTAGTAATAGTAGTTGTGGTAGTAGTAATAGTAGTTGTTGTAGTAGTAGTAATTGTAGTGGTGTGGTAGTAGTAGTAATAGTAGTTGTGGTAGTAGTAGTAATAGTTGTGTTGGTAGTGGTAGTAGTAGTATTAGTAGTAGTAGTAGTAGTAGTAGTAGTAGTAGTAGTAGTAGTAGTAGTAGTAGTAGTAGTAGTAGTAGTAGTAGTGGTAGTAGTAGTAGTAGTAGTAGTAGTAGTAGTAGTAGTAGTAGTGATAGTGATAGTGATAGTGATGGTAGTAGTGGTAAGAGAAAGGGAGGAGGAGGAGTAAAAACAAGACTTCTTTGTTTCTAAAGTCTGGTGTGTCGAGACTACGCCCTCGTGAGATAAAAACAGATCTTTATTTTCCTGACCATATGTTAGGGTACGTTGGAAAACATACTATGGACATGCTCTTTACATAACTTATCTTTGCTATATTAAAAACACCAGACCTCCATCAAAAATGAGGGAAAGTTGCCAGTTGTTAAAAGTATCCCATTTTTCCATGCCATACATACAGATTTGGAGATATGTGTTTGATTTATATAATCTTCATTTTTTTATAGTCTGTAATAAAAAGTGAAGTGGATATTGTACGTTCCTTAAATCACGTAAGAATTTTTTCAAATTTAGTTTTTTCGTAGTCATCTCTCGCCTTACTTGCCACTTGTCACGTTTCTACTTTATTAAGAAAGTGTAAAAATATGGTTTTGGGCACGCTTAGGTAGAATTAATGCTAATGCCGTTTTGTAATTGAAACAATTAAGGAAGAAATGGATAATTCCTTTCCTGGACATATTTTTCATATTTGACTTAACCTTAATAATTCATTATTTGACTATGGCGGAATCTTACTGTAGCATCACTGTCAACAGTTAAGCGCGCAACAAAGAACTTATCGTTAAACCACGAAACGTTGAAGTTTATGGTCTGAGGCTAGCTTTAAAGTTAAATTTTTGATTATCACTCTTAGTCTCATGCGTTATGTAATACTGCTAGTGCAACAAGCAATGGCCATTCAGACTTCGCAGACGGTTCGTTGCATCGGATAAATATAGTCTTAATACATGTAGACATTGAAGGCAAAAGCGACCCTCAGTAAATGGAGAGGGAAGTTAACGATTAAAATGTGCCAGCATCAGTTCATGGTTTATATCTAAGATTGTTTTTTAGACGGCAACACACATTAAGACGTTTACTTGATTGAAATAAAAAGCTGCTGCGCATCGTCAAAAGTATCATTGACTGGTATACTAATTTGTTAAAAATGTTTTCCTCTTAGTAAAGTTTTGTTGCATGCGGCTTCAAAATAACTCCAATAATGCTAATCCTAAAGAAGGCGATTGCACCAGAACCTGAGGGTGCAGCCCAGACCATCTGTCAGTGACTTCTTTGGAATCGCGTAATACACTAGCATTTTTTGCGTCTTTTTGACATATTTTGTGCCCTGTTTATGGAATAGAAAGAGGGTTATGTATTTTCTCGTTTCAATAGAATTTTACCACCCTGTATTGTCGATTTTTCTCTTTTACTAGCCGTGTATAGTATCTGTTGAAGATGTAGAGGAATCAGATGACCATCTTTTTATCATTTTAGAACTGTAAGTAGTCTTTGAAAGATAATCTTATTTTTTACTGTGAAGCGTTGTGAGTGTCGACTGAACAACTGAAATAAACGCCCCCGTCACCCTCAAAAGTGAATCTCGCTTATGGAATGCACAATTTATTGCAATTAATAGTTTAGAAGAAGGCTCCAAAAATTAATGCTATATATATGTTTACTTTTTTGTTCTCTTGTTTTGGAGGGAATAAGACAACCCTTTTATAGCTAGAGACTTGTTCAATTTTCCTGGTATTTTACATTATGAAATTATGAAAGCAAATTACCTTCCTTCTATGCCACGATGTCTTAAAGGAAAATGAATGCCACCTTATTTATTCACGAAAATACCGCAATTAAACTTATCAAATATATTTCGTTGACTCCGAAATGAAAGTGGCGTGAATGCAAGTGTGTGCTATTTAGTGAACAGTCGATATTTGAAAATTAAACTTGCGCCAACATTGTTTTGTAATGGCTACATATCTGGGAAGAAGAAAGAAAAAGATGGTTTTTGAAAGATTAAAAGGAGAGAGCGTTTTAACTTACCGAAAGCAAACTACAACATGAATTGCACCTATTTTGTTTTTAGTGAAAATTTATTCCCGGTGTTATCCTCATTTTTTTTGGACCATGTAATGAGTGTTTTTCAAGCAAATGTGTTACACATTTGAAATTTCGGCTCTAAAGATTTACCGTCATGTTAAATCCAGTACGCCAAGACAGATGTTGGATAGAATTAAAGAATGTGAGCTATAAAACGATAAATTACCCACCCTGATTGATCCTTTGATATCGTATTAAATAGGTACACATGATATGGTAGCTGCATCATTTGTTATATATGAGTATTTGAAATGGATACCACTGATTATCTCAATTGTTTCATGTTTTTGAATTTTTTTCTTAAATTCGCGCTTTGTTGCTTCGTGTCTTGCAAGTTGGTTTATCATTGTTTACGTAAAGTATTGTTATTGTGAATGTTATGACAGGGCATTGTCTCGACAGTAAAACTTTATTTTTTGTAGAGTCAGTGGTGGGGAGCTATTCGATAGAGTCATAAAAGTAAAGAGAATTGAAGAAAAAACAACCAAACTTCTCTTTTACCAAATGCTTTTAGCCGTCGAGGTAAGCTGTGCCACAAGCGCATTGCTGTACTTTTTGAAACTTTCATTATGTTTTTTTTTTCTTTTTTTTTTCTTTTTGTGTGTGTGGTTTTAACGTCATTTTTTCCAGTAACTGGGGCTGAGACGGTGCCCTTCATAGGGACTTTGATTTGGCAGTTAGGAATTTCTTGGCCGGATACCCTTCCTGACATCCACCAATGGCCTTTTCTTTTGTGAAGTTCCAAAGTCGCCCGCTTGGGGAATCAAACCCGAAATTCTTGGTTTCGGTACAACTGCACTAACCATTAAGCCACGGCTCCTCATGTCTTCTGCTCATAACCACATTCTTTCTTTTGGAGGCCTTCTAGCTGTATTTGTGCGAGTTAAGTTTTTTTTCTTGAATGCTAGGAATTTCTCCACAATTTGTTTTTAGGAAGTTCCGAGTGGGCTGCTAATGTTCCATTTGTGTTTTTCACTTTTTCGCCAAGAGGATCTCAAGCGCACGCAGAGGTTTTGGGTTTTCTTAAATAGCAGCTTCCATGACTTCAACATTTGTTTTGCTTCCTTAAGTAGTTTTGATTTGTTGTTGTTGTTGTTTCATTAAATAACAGGCACGACAACATATTATGGTAAAAAAGTTTGTTAATCACCCATTTAATTAATTGTAGGATAATCTTATTACATTTGTTCCATCAGCACAGACCCACAATGTTCGTAACGATTTGAATTTCTTTCTACACTTTTAATTTAAAAAATAGAGCTGGCAATAAACTAGACGAACTAGGAATGGTATTTTTTAACCAATGCTGATAAGTAAATTTCCATTTATTTCAATTGATGTATGTCAAAGCTGTGTTATATTAGCTGTAGGGTAGAAGCCCCTGGTCTCTCTGCTGTTGTATCTGTTCACCACGGCCTTAAAGCACTCTAGTAATGTTATATGTTTGCATTACAAATGTTGTTAGGGACTCTTTTTTTTCTTACCTCTTAGGAAATTATACCCTGTATTAATTAGAACATAACTCGGACAATTCCGTTTAAAATCATGTGGTATTAACCCAGGCCTCGTGAACGGCTTACAGAGGTTTGCTGAAAGGCATTTTTACCGTGATCACACTGCCTTTCAGTCTCTGCACATGGTATTATTGAAATAATGGCGAAGCTTCACGTTCTATGGTGTAATTTATGTCAATGATTTATTTTTAGCCATGATAGTACATGTATGTGGTGGTAGAATCTGGATCGGTATTAGCAATAGTAGTAATAGTAAGTAAGCAAAAGAATTAACGGTAGAATCGTGGTATTTTCATTATTTTGAAAGGCATGAAATATGTATTGGTGGATTAGTTAAGGTATACCGTTGGTTGTCGCGTACATTTATTTGTATTTTAACCAGTATTTGCATTCATTGCGTCTTATTATTGTTGCATATCTTTCCTTTAGTATCTACACAATAAAGGGATTACCCATCGAGATCTCAAGGTAAAGCCTAAATTTTAGTGCTTTTTGTCTCAAATTATGGTGTTTTTCCAAAAGGAAAGCACTGCAGTTAAAAAAATGGAGAGGGAAAGTTCTCATCTTTTTGTCAAGCTCATCGATAAGGACTGAACAAAAATTTGCAACCTGTCCAGTGTGTATTGTTTCTTTCTCCAATATATACTGTATTGCCATCCGGTAGCGGAAAATGTTTTTGTTACGGTGGGTGTTTACTACACCCAAAAGTTTTACTGTGTTATTAATGCACGCCTTCTGTTTAACTGTAGATCGGATGCGGCATATAAGGTTTTGGTCTACTAATCTTGAAAATGACCGCATTGCTTACATCGTACACAAGGAAGAAGTGGCTCTTGAAAGATTTTTGAAATATAAATGAGCGATTCAACCATGTCAGACTTGTGAAGATAATTATATTTTGGACTTTCTTAGTTAGCATTTTGTACCCGTGATTGAAAGAACAGTACCTATTTAACATAAAACCAGTGGTAACACCACTTAACGGACAAGTATTATTTTCTACTACGTCTGCTGTTGGCTGGCACATTCCAAGGAATGCCGACTCAGCTTTGCTTGTAATTTTATGGCAACATTAGATTTATTCAATAGTCACAGTTTCGAAGGCTAGAAAGTCAGTAGGAGGAGAATTTGTTGAGGCTTGGAATATGTAATGGAGTTTGATATATTTTGATTTTCGGTATCGGGGTTTAAAAAGAACGTCAAACATGGATTAGATTAAGAATATGATGCTCTCTCCACTGAGCTAGGCGGCAGATTTAGTTTTTGATCATTTTTATTGTTATTATTCATTAAGGCAGTGGCATGCAAGATAAATGACGACAATGATGACGATAAAATAGATATTAACTTGAAGTTCTCTGTGACCAGTGACCCGACGCAAGTAAAAAGGAGTACATGAAAGGAATCAATAACTACAGTGAAATAAAAATTTGACAATAGAACTTTTGATAAGCATAAACTACCTTCATACCTAACTATCGATTCATTTTATGTGCATGCATCCATCCACCCATCTCGGGTTTTTTTGGACATTTTTCGACCTGTATTTATTTGTGTACTTGTTTATCAATGCGTCAGAATAGCTACTTAGTTTACTCTGCATCACTAACATGTTACCCATTTTTATCTCATATATGTATGAATCTTATTTATATATATATATATATATATATATATATATATATATATACATATGTGTGTATATATACATGTTCTTGCCTCTTTATTGCCTGTAAGGCCCTAAAAATGTAGAATAACAAAGCTACATGCAAGGTAGCCGTGTTTGACATTCGACAAACAGGCGAAACATTGATTCAGGAGATGCCAAATGCCTCATTTGGTCACAATGTGCAGTCGCAGCTCTTTTAATTTGTTTGTGCATTCAAAAGAGATAATTTTTTCTGTTTTGGATATTTTTACTTGGACGAAAAAACAAAAACGACGAAATTTGCTTGAAATTTGATTACGCATGATAATATCAAAATACTGGTTCAAATGTGTAAAAAATTGAAAGCAGATGATTTTACTTAGCAAATATTTCATCTGGCTAACTATTTCTTTCGCGAAAACACTAATATGCAATGATGGAACTTACATGTAAGCGTTACAACATGGAAACACAACTCGAAAGCTAGACCCAAAAGTAACAAATTTAAGTCTTGCCGGACTAAAAGTAGGTGAAGGACTTCGGACCAGACTTCCAGGTACATAACAGATCAGATAAGCTGATGACCTGCCTTTGTCCTCTATCAATAGACGATATTTTACCACCTTGCAGAGAAATAGAATTCTGTAGTCCAGAAATTAAGCATGGGACCAACTATTATTTTTTATGGGGTGGCATAAAAACAAAACATTTGACCTGGAAATCCCCTATCTCGCAAACCTTTTTTCATGTAGTTGCCGGATATATTTATATTGTTTGTCTTGTAATTTTTGTATATTGTTCTTCGAACCTCATAACACAGCCAGAAAATGTTTTGCTAGCAACCGATGAAACGGACACTCTCATCAAGGTAGGAAACTACAGGGTTTTTTTGTAAGGGGTGGGTACTGCTTTGGATAGAAATTGTCGTTTTTTAAAGGCAATGTGTGACTTTTTGGAATGTCAATCCAAATATCCTGTTCTGGTATACATATTATTAACGGTCATGAAACTGTGTTTGGAGAAATTCAGCAAATGGGTTCTTTTGTTGAAAAAACGATCTCCTGTTTATTTAGTCTTTACACCAACAATGTTAAAAAAGCTAATTTGAAAAACTCGAAAATAAGAGATTTTGATCTCTCACTGAAAGCACTTTCACCCTTGTTACTGTCAAGGCTGTTTTACTGTTTTACAGATAATAATGTGGAATGTTTTTACATTTAAAATGCCTGCACTTGGCTTCCCCTGGTGTACAGAACCATTTTACGTGTCTTGTGTGTTGATATGAGTTTTCTATCTTGATGATTTCTGAGGGTTGTTTGGGGGATTTTTCTTCAATGCCCCTTTTTAATTGTGCTTTTGCATTACCAGATACCCATTTCTGGACCTTATCAATGGCTGGGGCTTTAGTTCCAAGGGCTACTGTTTTAGTTCATCGAGTCCGGAACCTGGATTACATTGTACTGCGCTAACTACTTACAGCTGCTTGATCTTTATCAGTGCTGCCATACCGCGATGATTCAGTTAAAGATTTTTATCTCTTACTGAAAGCGTTTACCACTTTTATGTCTTGCACTCTATCCATTTGCTGCGCCAGATTTGATATTACAATATCATGTTGTGGACCCTAAATCCCAGCTGCTATAACAACCTAGTAAGATGGATTTCCATAAAGCTTGAGCTCGCTTTACACCTCTTTTCCCTGGGCATGATTTCATGTTGGTTTTTTGGTTAAATTTATTTCGTGTTACAATGAAATAGTAGGGTTAACCATTATTATTCCAATTTTTGTAGTATTACTACGTAAATTATTAGTAGATGTTATAACCCGACAGTCAGATAGTTTATCATTAAACTCAAAAGGGAGGTATGTATCATCCTTAGGTGGGCTTACTGACCATCACCTATAACTATTCATTAACCTTGCCGTTATTACTTGTCTGTATTGCTCATTGGTACTCAAAATGGTTTTCCCATTCTAAATTCAGATTACAGATTTTGGTTTATGTCGATTTGTTCCTGATAATACCATGATGAAGACACTGTGTGGTACATTAAATTACTTGGCCCCAGAGGTCAATGGTAATATGGGAATGTCGGGATATGGAAAGAAGTGTGACTGCTGGTCTCTTGGCTGCATTTTATTTGTATGGTGAGTAAAATTAAATTCTTACCATTTTTGTAATGTCATAGATGTTTGGTTCTAACTCCTTTGTATGAGACTTGGCCGGTAGTGTTATTTTTCCACTTCGGCTTTTATTGTTGAATACCTAACCGATATATAGGGAAAAAAGCGTTTTAAAAACTGCCCCCCCCCCACACACACACACACACACACATATACACATACACACAACTCACTTTTTCTATTGTTCAGTGATGTTTTTCCACGCGTTTTATATGGTCTTCCCTTGCACAGCGTATTGCCCAATAAATTAACCGTAGAGAAAAGGATAAACATTAAGTGACGCCTTTAAAAATCGCAGGTTAAAATTTAAGGAAATACAAGAAAAAGTAAAAGTAAAGAGAATGCAACAAAATTTCATTTGTCTCCTACGTTCCCATCGGTAACAGTCCCACTTTTCTGGGTAAAGACAAGATTAAATTAGTTGTACATAAACCAATGAAGACAGACCTAAAATAGTTTTTTATTTGAGGCCGTACTTTTTACTATATAATAACACAAAAAACAAAGCTTGTAGGATCTAATTAAATGATGAAGATCAGTTTCGAATGGTAGTGAAACTATAGGTACTATGGGTACCAGATTTTTTATGACATAATCATTTTACTAACAAAAACGTCAGGTTTAAAAAATGTGGTCCAGCCAGAGGTTCACGTAAAATTTTATGATAAAAACCATTCCCTTTGTGTGCAATTTGAAGGGTTAAACTCCACCTTAAAGTAGCATGGAAGATTTTTATCGTGAGATATTTTTGCTTCTTGGCATAATGTATTTTCGTTTTCTTTTGTAGTCTTGGGGGCTACCCACCTTTTAATGACGAAGATCCAAATAAATCTCGTACAGAGCAAGTGAAAAATGGAGATTTTTTATTTCCAAGCTCCATCTGGGGTCATATTACTGAAGAAGGTACATTGCATTATTTTATTTTTTAAATAAAGCAGTACCATGCAGGTAATCGTTTTTGGGCAGTAATATAATTTTTTAAAGTTAAAAATAATACTTGTATTTGATGAAACAAAAGATGTAGCTGGTTTTAACATAACAATTCTTATAGAATCTTATTTCTACCACGTAAGCTAAGCTTCGCTGGTAGCTATGCCAAGTCAGTTGGAAATTTTATCCCATTTACATAGTATTGTAGATGAAAGCTACATTTAAATTTGAATCGATGTTTTAGTCGAAAGAAGAGGTGTGTTAAACAATTTAATGCCACGAAGTGAGCAGTATTTGGCCTTCAGTTGGGCAATTGCTAGGCATTATAGTTAAGAAAATGTCAAAAGCTCTTCAAAGTTATTAACTAAATTTTTTTGACAATTCGTATTCTTCTAAACTTATCCTCGCTTGTGACTTGCATTGAAAGCTAAATCTTACTTAAGACGTTGTTTGATAAGCACGTGATTATAGGTGATGATCATTTTGCACTGGGTGTGTTACAAGGAGTTGTTGTTGTTGCTAAACGGCCTGTGAAAAATGAGCCACTATTTTTAATATCACTTTAACCTTTTCTTATATAGCTAAGAATCTGATAAGGCAGCTACTGATAGTCGATCCGGCGAAAAGACTATCAGTAAATGAAGCTTTGCAACATCCATGGCTCCAGGTAATGTTTATTTAGAAATGGAGAGAAATTTGAAATATTAAGTTGACCATTTTGGGAATTACTGTTAACATTTGAGTATTCCTTTGTAAAGTAATTGGGTAATTCCTGAATCATTTCCAGGTGGCACGATGGTCAATAGATTTGGTAATAGGATTGGTACTTTGTTCCACCAGAAAACATGAAAAGAAATACAGTAGTCATACATACCTGCACCGTTTATTACCAGAGTGAAGTTGTTAATAATTTATAGAGGCTGATTTGTTTTCGAGTGCCGTTTAAAACTGCTACTTTGATAAACCACTCCGGACCAAGAAGAGCAAGAAGTTGATTTTCCGATCATTTTTATTCTTTGAAAACTAATGTATAAAGCAAAACTTTATGGAGGAGGTGACAAGTATACCCATTTTCTTCAGGCTTGATTTGCCATGTATTTTTTAAAGGATGTGTATAGTCACGGCTCAGGGTTGTGCAGGTTTTGCAGGCTTTAACTGCAAGTACATAGCACCTTGATATAAAATAAATGCAGATTAGCTTTAGATGCTGTATATTTTAAAGAATTAACTGTCATTCGTGAGTGTTTAAATATACAATTAAAGAGCCCTCTTTTATTTCGTACCGCGTTGTGCTGGTGGTCGAACGGACACCAGTGTTTGTTTTTTAACGAGTTCCCTGTTTTTTCGTGCGCTTTCCACCCCGTGAACTTTCCACCCTGTGAACCGGATTATTTCAGAATGTTATATCTCGATCCCGTTGGCAGCTTTGCCAAATCTGAGAATATGTGACGTGCCTGTGCCACTTCCGTATACTTCTTTTGATACTTGTTAAAAAAATGAACCAACTCCTTGCTTGTTGTTGCTGAATACAATCGTTAATAAATTGGTTTATATATGACAATCCCAGTATCTTTTTATGCCACCTCCTCTTCACTGCGTGACAGCTTCTTCTTTACTCAAAGATGAGATTCGACAGTCTTCCAGTCGTCTTTAGTAGTTGAAGACCTATCTCGAGAACAACCTGTCCAAACAATGAAATCTTGAGAAATTTAACAATTCATGTTGTTCCATTTGGGTTCATTAGCTTCTCGGATCCGATTGGGGATGCTGGCTACCAACATTGAGCACTTGTGTGAGATTTTCAGCACTTAATAGGTATTTATCTGGAGCTTTGTCTTTCAATTTATACCAATTTTTTAAATAGGGTTTAATCTGAGCTATTTACAGGTTATTCAAACATTTTGGTATTGTTTTCCAACAGAAATTGAGTGACAGTCGTTGAACTGTGGCATTTCGCACCATTCTACACGAGTAATTGGCATTTGTGCCATTAAGGCACTGCTTTATGTTGAAGGCGCTAAATCCAGTCACATGATTTTTATGACTGGTGCTAGTCGTGGTTTGTGAGCAAACTTTTTGGATAGAAACTCTAATTTCATGCTTAAATGACAAGATAAATTACGTCAGCTCGTGTTAACCTCGGAACAGCTTGTTGTTTTTTTTACAAGTGCGCACTGGCGAAAGCATACTAATTTGGCATGTAATTTGGTCATTTTTTAGGGTTGTTTTTTTCAATTTAACTCCATCAGACCAGCGTTTAATATAGACATTATGCAAAGTAGTTTTTAAGCACTTGAGTTATTCACTTTTATCCTGTTTTATGTAACTTTAACCATATTAGGTAATAGTTTGGGCCCTTTGAACCCTGAAAGTATTTCTAACGCCTTACGAAAATGAAAAAAGCTGAAAAATTGCCACTGACAATTGCACAAGCACAAACCTGGCTTTGAACCGATAATTATGAATCACATTTTATGTGGAAAAAAAAGTGATGATGCAGTTAGACAATATTCTGATGCAATCTGAGGTAATAACCAAAATCAGTATCTTATACCTTTGCAGATGGCTTTAATCTAGGACAAGGTTTGATGTTGCTGTTATAACATGCTAGTTTATTTTATTAAGTAACAAAAATGGTCTGATAGGAATACTATTGTTTAAGATACGACAGGCCTAATGAAGCGTATTTAAAAGTGGAGGGCTGACATTTCTAGATTAAAGTAAGATTTGCCTCAAATATTACACGCCGTGTTTTAAACAAGCTATTCAAAATTTATCGATCATCAAATTCAATTAAACTAACCAGGCACTTAAACATTTCCAGTGTTTGTCGATTGTAGACTGAATAATCGGCCAAACATATCCTTTCATACTTCATTTGGTTGGGCAAAAAAATTTGCTATAGTGATAACATCGAGACTTTTTTTTCTTTAAGGACATTGAGAATAACGATAAAATTAAATCGGGCTGGTCGATCTTGTTCAAGTCTTCAGTCTTTACTTTTTTACCCATTAAATGTTCTTTCAACTGTAGAACTAGAGGCAGAATTCAGTGCAAAAAGTTTGCATATTGCAGATCTTTTTGTGAAACTTTTTCTCCTTGTCAGCTGGCAATTTCATTTCTATGTTTCTTTCGCTAGTGAAATTGATTATACTCTTATCTTCAAAAAACACGATAGTGATGGCGTTGGCTTCCTGGGTACTGCGCTTGAAGTGTACTTTGGTATTCGTCGAGATGTTGTGACTAAGAATACTTGGGTGTTTTTCTTGTCCATTTCTAAACGGTCTTCAACGAAACGACTTTTTGATGTCCTTCAAGTGGATGTTATATTTCACAACTTTTTTCGTTCCGCATGCCGCCAATGGTTTGGACTGGGAGCATCGCCAAATGCCTAGCTTAGTGCTAAAAGCTAAAATGCTCTCACATTCTAATGTTGTTGAAGCCTCGGCAATATGGGAGTGAAGCAATTTTCAGAGATTAAATTTGAAATTCAAAACTTTCCATCTTCACTTTAAAATCTATTATTCGCGATTTCACTTTTTTGTAAACCCCGGATCTTACAGACATTCTTTCCTAAAATAGATCGTATATTGTTCGATAGATTGTTTGATCGGTTTACGTTCTCAAAGTTTGTTTAATTGCTTTACTTTCGGTTGCTTTATCGACCCGCCCTCTTCAGACGAGACTTCTTTAATTAAATCAAACGTGTTCTCCTTTCAGAGAGAATTTTACCAGAATCGTAATTTAGGCTTCTTTGTCAATGATGTCCGACACAAGCTTAAAATCTTTTGCCAGGTCTTTTATTCGACGAGTGGCAATGGCACTGAATAGCACATGCTTTCTCATAATTTCAAGTATTTGCTTTGCTATCCCAGAATTGTCGACGAGCATGTTACGTACACCATCAAAGGATTGACAGTGTCAGTAAGAACAAATTTTCTCCTCTCCGCGATTTTGTCACTTTTTTGTTTTGGACTTTATAGAATCCTTAAAATTCTACATTTACACTGGAACAGTTACATATCCTCCTCAAACATAATGTTAATTGTTTTTAATTTGATACACCTGTATCGTTAATAAAGACTGTTGCGTAGAAAGAACCACATTTCAGAATCCGGGTGAGTGTTGTCTTGTTGCCAACATTAACATCCCTTTTTCGATTTTATGTAAAGTGTAAATTTCAATTTTCTCCACTGTTCCATTTTTATTTTTGAAAAATTTTGCTCCGTAAGTATAAAGGTTCATGAAATTTGAATTTTCGTCACTTTGTTCTCCTCTTAGTGGTACACCCAGGTATCGTAATTGTCACGAGATATTGACTCCTTTTCTTTCATTTTGTTTCTGCGATTTTGGGTTATCATTTACTGAATTAATACGATACTCGAGGATAATGACGTCGAATATTATTGCAGCAAAGTGACAGTTAAACTTATGATGGTCATTGTAACTTTCAGGGCACTTTCACGGGTTACAATGTCTAGTTAAGAATCTATCTTGTTGAGACCTTTTCATAACTAGTTTTTATAAATGTTTTTGGAAAAAGAACATGTAATACAATCTGTATTAAAGAGAGATAAAAATTGCCAGGAAAAAATGGAGAGCTAAATCCTCTTAAGGACCCAAATTCCGACGGGGCAGTGCATTAAACAGCAATATTCTCTACCTCTGGTTTTTCTTTGTAGTAGCTTCACCTTAGATCGCACACTGGATATTTTCTTGCGGTTTTATTTACTCCGGGATGTCATCGTCACCTTTTTTAAACTTTAATTTGTCGGGTTTTATCAACTGTTATTCGGCAGCTGAATTTGGAGAATTGTTTTTAGAAATACGCTCAAAGGCTTATACTTTTAACGTAACCTACCAGTAGATATCGAGTTTGGGTACTGGTAGGTGTGTTTGAAGTCATTTCTTTTTTTTTAACGCAATTAGGATGAAGAAATGAAACAAAGAGTAGACCATTTGCTTGCTCACGGCGGAAAACGGCTACAGTCACAGATCTCTGCGACAGGGGACAGTAACACTTCTTCACCCAGTGAATTGGTGAGTTGATTATTACTTGTAACCACATTTGGTCCATTAGCCATGATATTCAATTTCGTTTCAAGCATTGTGTTTTGTATTTGTTGCCGTTGTAATATTGTTGTCGTATCCACTTTCATTTATTTCCGTTCATTTCTTGGTTTTGTTTCCACTCGTTCCGAGGTTGAAATTGAAGTACAATTTGTATCTGAATTTCCCTACCCATTTCAAACGCTTTTGGCAATGGGAGAGCCACTATGCCTCGCTATCATTTGATTACTGAGAGTGTTTGGGAAACATTTGCCATTTTCCTATAAAATTTCAAAAATAATTTTAATGCATGTAAACGATGTTAGAAGGCTTACTTCCCATTTGTTCTGTTGATTGCAAATTAATACCAACAAGCCTATCAGTTACAAAGATTGTTTTGAATGTTAAGAAATACCAGCCTTTCGGTTTGTAAATAGGTTTACATGAAACGGAATTAATTCAAATGACATTCCATAATAAACTTGTCAGCTCAGGAGATTTAAAGTAAAAGTATCCACCATTTTGTTAATAGTAAATTTCTCTCGTTTTGCTTTCTTTTTATAAAAGTGGAGATGGATAGGGGTGCTTGCCGACGCCATTCATCCAGTCATCTCACTTGAAGTAGTAGATGGTTTCTTGATTTTGGTCTCAGTCAAGTATTATATGGTTTAACTACCGGCTGTGACTAAAATGCTGTCAGTTGTCTACTGTTTTCGAACAAAAATGGGGTGGTTGGGTGTACTTGGAAAAAACTTACAGACCTTTGTGAACATAAACTATCATTAGCTTTACTTACTGAAAAGTACTTTTATGTGTTTTTTCTATGCAGAGCCGCAAGCGATCCCAGGATTCCACTTTTGATAAAGAAACTGATTTAGACCCGATGAAAAAGCCACGAATTGAAACCGAACCGTAGACATGACTGCCTGGAGTTTCTTATGAAATATACACGGGAGAGGTGGGGATCGCATACGTTTATATGAAGACACACTTACCGGAATGACATCTCTGAAAGGTTATCCGGTATTGGAGTTGTATATATATATATGAGTAGCCGTTCAGCAAAGTAAATTCACCTCATTTACAAAAGGGTTGTGCAGGAACAGTAACATCTGAATATATGCCCAAAGTTTTATTTTTCGTAGTTTACTGTTGACAAAGAAATGCGTTGATACCATTGGGAGTAGGTAGATATACATTTTGGGTTTTAGAATGCCCATCACTGGTATAGAGTACCTTATTTGTTTGGTTGATTTTTCAAGAAGTTTTTTTTCACTGTCAGACTTTTTAATTGCAAGATAGACTAGAAGGTAATTTTTTATACTTTTATGAGAAGTGATAAAAATCAAATTTATTTAGTGTATTTAGGGTTTGTCTCCTGTTAAAATTGGATCAAGTCGTTAACATACGACCGTATATTGTTTGCAAACGATACGTCAAACTGCTGTGTTGTAAGGTATTTTCACAATGTATTCTCAACATTTTAATTGTACGTTGTTCTTAGTTTACACGGTTGCTGTTAATATATATTTGTTCATAATTGAGGAATTCCTCAAAAGATATATAATTTGAATGTTTGAATTTCTTTCTTTTTGCAAATAAGCTTGTTTTACCTCAATTATTGTTTGCAACTGCTCTGCGAGGGATTCACATACTTACTAGCATCAGCGACCTGCAAAAGCCAAGAGTGCCGAGGAGTACCATATTGATTCCATTTTAAGTCTTGGAGGATCATGACTGCCTCTGGCCGAAGTACACATTGCACCATTAATAAAATTATGTATATCAGGGTTGTTGCAATTCGAATTTTCCTTTTTTTACTTTAATGGAATGAAAGCCTGGTGTATTTTGTTTTTCTGGCGTAATCCACAACTTGGTGGTTGTACTTTCAACTCCTTGGTAGTTAACCGCCTAGTTATTGAGTATCAGAGCCCATATCACTATTTTGTTTGAACTGGGAAGCCGAAATTGAAATATTAAGTATCATTTTCGTGTTCACAAACAAGTACAGAATTTGAGACTTCTTTCCTTTTAAGCAATTTTGTAATATCTAAAGAGGAATAAATTTTATTCTGCCTTCATTTTGGTTGTGCATTAACATACCTTCGAGTATTCCACTGCGAAATGAAATAATCGTTTGCACTGTATAATGTTGAAATGAAGAATGTTGCTTCACGACACTACAATAATAAACACTGCACTAACCAGCGAAACCTGAAATTTGACAGAATACCTGAGAAACTTAATCGAACTGGTAGTTTGCATTCTGGAAGGTTGTGAAACTTAACTCCTTTGTTGAACGGGTTTGACGGGTTTACCGGAGAGAACTGCATCGACATTTGTTTTACCAAAGGTTTTGTTGATTGCATTTTCGTGGTTTTGAGAACTAAAACAAAAAGAGGAAGTCCAACAGCAGCTGACCGGAAAGATCATTCCAACGTAACTTATCATTCCTGCATGCAAATCGCAAATGGAGAAGAAATTTCAGTTTTAAGAACATGATGACTATGTAAATTTGAATTATTTTCTTTTGATTTACAACATGATTTTAATGTTTCCGCCCCAGGCCAACCCACCCACGACCACAATAGTTTTAAAAGTTTTCAAGTTTATTAACTAAATAATACTCGGAGCCATCAAGAGCAGATGTCACAAAAAGTACTATGAACGCAGGAGGAAAATCCACCAAACATTACCCCAAGCGAAAAGTAGCACATTCCTTTACATGGTGCCAGAAATTTATTCTTATCCACAGACAGGTTCTGGGGCACAAGGAACCCGTCATTCCCTCGGCATGCATTTTTGAGAGGATGTTGAGCATGTGTATCATTCACTCAAATTTAACGTTGTGGTTTTGCCACTCGTGAGAACCAAAATATCCCCTTGTTCCGATGGACGCTTGGGGACTGGCAAGTCGATAGCAAAAACGTTCAGTACACGTATTGGATAATTTTTGTAAATGGATGATTCCGTTTCTAAGGCGAATAGTTCACTCCAGCTGGCACTAAGTGATATGGTTCGATTTCTAATAATTGGAAACTTATCTGGCGCAGTGAACTTCATTCGTTTCTCTTTTTAAGACAAACTCGTATTGAATTTTCACGTCATGGTCTGATGCAACTTGTGTGAACAATGTTACATCTTAACTTTGTAATAGGCGAAATTTTTTTCCAAATGTATTTTCTCTCCCGAAGGACAGCATTTTCTGGGTTGAGTTCTCGTTTCAGTCAATAACTGACGGATTGATAATTTATTTCTTTGAAAAGAGCCAACGGATGCTCTCAACTTCTAAGAATAATAATCTGCTCCGTGATTCATGCTCCGAGAAGCTGGACCATTTTTCAAGCACCTAAGCAAATATGCTTAGGGAAATAAATATCTTATTAATTTCTTATTGATTTTGTATGATATTTGTAAACAATTGATTATCTAGATGCTTTACTTTGCGTATAGTTTGTTATTTATTACTTACTTTTTGGGGGTCTTGTATGCGAAACAGGGTTTTCTACTGACACGATGTACCTATTGAAACATTTTTGAATACGATCGTCTTTCGTTGTTTAAAATCTCCCGGTAGGTTTCGCAAAATGATGATTTCATTTTATTGGTCTTGTATACACTTGTTTTCAAAGTTTAACCCGTCTTTAGCTGTGGCATTTTGTTGTAGTGAGTTCTTGTACAATTCCTTAATCTTCATTTGAACAATTTTAGGTAAACGCCACCTGGATGATCCTCTGACGTCGGGCAACGAAGAAATCAGTGCATTTGTTACTTCCAGTGCATTTATGCTGCGAGTATGTTGTGAGCACCATTTGCTCTATGCCTTTTTCCAGAAAACTAACTTGATCTTCTAGTCTTTAACTCTTGGCAGCAGCGTGGAGATGGCTGAAGGGCGCTTTCTGGTTTTGGGTGGTCATTTGATGCAGATACTAAGTTTAAACAGTAATTGCAAAAAGCTCTTGGTGAACATCTCCCACTGGACTTGACAAGTACGACGTTTTCTTGGCCTACTATACTGTGTTACCGGATTAGTTGCATTTCCGAATCCTACTCTTGTGAACAGTTGAATTAATATTCTTAGCTCGAGCTTTTCTTTATTGGAATAGGCACTCACCTTGTCAGCTGTTGGTCAATATTTGATCAGTAACTTCCTTCAAAAAGAAACCATACCGAATGAATCAAGCTTCATTTAAAATTTGAAACACTGCCATATATGCTGTACTTTAAACAAAGAGAAACAAGGATTTCTTACTCACTTAAAGTTTTAGTTGTTCCACACCAACAATTCCTATTTACTGCAAATCAAATCTGACCACAATAGATGTTAAGCAGATGCACAGTGTTACACAGCCCAAATGTTCGTATGCAACAAACTGGTGACTAAACTAATCATTGTTACGATCTGTGTGATCGTAACAATGATTAGTATTGCTTTGTTAAATTTTTAAGAAAAAATATGCCTTGGCTGGAACCAGCATTCCAATGTATGGGGATCATTCACAAATGACGTCAACCACTTAGAGAGGGTAGTGGTACCTAAACCTTGACAGAATTTGAAAATATTTTGGGTAGGGAGGGGGTGAAAGTTGACGTCATTCTTTGAAAAAATTCAATAATTCTTAAAGCTTTTTTCAACTCACTCGGGAGTATATAAACAACATTTTCACTATGTCACTGCCCTCCCTTCAGCTGTTGGCTGCTGTGCCCATTCAACAACAGACCTGCCCGAGACAGTGACGGACAAATGTTCAGGAATTTAAATGGGAATGAAAATGATGTGAGTGAAGCAGAGGATGAACAGAGCAGAGATGATGATTTTACCTCACGAGTAGAATTTGATGGGTTCAAAGATTCAAAGTGTAAAAAGTAAAAGGTTCAATTGAAAGGTTATTTCATGCAATTGTTTTTTCACTTAAGTTTTACATTTCACTCGGAGGTACTTTTATCACCTCTGTTTCAAACTTCTAATCCCTTGTAGTTAGAAACCCATAAATTAAGAATATAGTGGCAATGTTTTATCTTCGTTTGCAGAACAAAGTCAGGGGAAAAGTCAAAATTGACGTCAACTTTAGGGGGAAGAGGGACAGAAATCGAAAAGTTGACAAGAGGGAGAAGGGTTAAAAAATTGTTTAAAGTGGTTGACGTCATTTGTGAACGATCCCTAAGAGGTCTGCATCACTATTTTTAATCGTAGCCACCCCAAACTCTGCAGTCACCTCCTGTGCAAACAAACTGCAAACAGAGCTTCATAGTACCCTGATATCAAATAATTTTTTTGTCATGTTGCCAGGTTAGAATTTTATTTCGCTTGCAGGTAACAGAATTGCAACAAGGAAAATCATTATCACGTCTTTAGACCGCAAACAGCATCAAGCGGAACAAGAAAACGAGATTAGGCAACCATTGTCAATTATTGGACAAGTAAATAAGTTTTGCTGTGGAGCAAATACTTGAAGGAATTTTGGAAAGATGGAGAGGAAAAGAAAACATTTGAAAGGGAAAACATCGGTTGATGTATCGCGCGGCTAGGCGAAAGACCAGGACAACGCACCACCCTAATATAGGAACTAAAAAACTTTGGGGGTTCTACCACCACTATCCACAACTCCAGACCACTTCATTCGTTAAAAATACAAAATCTAGAAAATCATACCACATCGTGTGTCGCGTGGGTAAAGGAGGGACGCGTTGTTCACTGAGTGACCAGACTGACAACGAAAAGTGGACCACTGGAAGAACCCAGCTTAGAAAACCTCTCAATAATGGAACGTCAGGAAAATGAAGGAACTCGAAAGGCTATAGTCTCTATGTGACAACATGGATCGCTGTAATATTCAAATCATGGGCATTTGCGAGACCAACTGGAGTGGTAAAGGTAGTTTCAAATCAGAAAAGGAAGTTATTTGTTTCGCGGGAAAGGAAGAAGGCGAAGGATACAATTATAGGGTTGAAGGCATTGTAGTAGAGACAGTGGCAAAGTCAATAATATGTTACAGCCCAATCAGCGACCGAGTAGTGTACATCAAATTCAATGCAAGCCCATACAATCTCTCACTTATTGTCACATATGCACCATCAAGTGCTGCCTATGATCAAGAGCTGGAAGAATCCTTCGAGATATTCCAAAAAACGATTGATTCCATACCAAGCATGTTAGTTATGATATGAGACTTAAATGCAAAAGCTGGTAAAGGATGTACTTCATCAGTTGCACACGGCAAATACGGTCTTGGGGAGAGAAAGAAAGGCAGCATCCTAGTAGAATTTTGCATCTCGAACATTTTGATAAACAAACTCACTGTTTAAACACCATCCTAGACATCAGTGCACATAGACATTCACCTGATGGCAAAACTAGAAATCAAATTGAAATAAAACGGAAGTGGAGAAGCAGTATCAAGAATGTGAAAACACGCCCAAGAGCTGACTGTACTAGCGACAACCACCTGTTAGTAGCCAAGACTCAGCTCAAGCTTGCAAAGACACATAAGCCAAAACAATTACCAATGAAATTGTACTACTACAGTTGCTTCAATGACCGCCACAGAATGCCAGTCGCTGATAAATTCGAAGCCCTCCTGGCAAATTAAGCAGAAAAACACCTGGTGAGTTATGGTCCGAAGGCAAAGGATCTATACTCATGTCTGCTAAAGAAAATATTAGCACAAAGAAAAGGAAGAAGGCTCCTTGGATCTCCAACAAGACACTGATAGAAATTGGGAAGTGGAGGAGACTAAAACCAAAGAGACTGAAGAGCACATAAGACGAAGAAAAGTATAACAACTAGCACAAAAGAGTACAGGCTGAGGCACGACAAGGGAAAATACATGAACAATGCTCGCAGACGGGGGAAACCTCTGTCACCAATTCCACCAAAGAATTGTACCAAGGGGTAAAGAACCTTACAAAGAAGGTTAAAGCAAACACTGGTACAATCAAAGATAAGACGGAGAAAAGAAACGCGAGAGGTGGAAAGAATACTGCAAAAACCTATATAAAAAAATAACAATATACCAACCTCCAGCATAGTGATGGAAGAAGTAGAAAACGAACCAACGCCACTACTGGAAGAAGTTAGAGAAGCAATAAAGAAGTTGGAGGAAGGAAAGAGCCCAAAAGATGATGAGGTCATCGCAGAGTTAGAAAACAACGTTGGATCAAAAGATCGCATGAGAACAAGCAGGCTCTCGACCAAGCAGAGGAGCAATAAACTAAATCTTTAACTTGAAGATGGTGATAGAAAAGAACCAGAGAGAAACAAGAATATATATACCTTTGCTTTATCAACTATTCAAAGGCTTTTGATACGGTGGTGCATCATAGACTATGGGCAGACATGAAGAGGATTGGAACAATTACACACATCCACTTACTGATGGGAATGTACAAGGTAAAGTATCAAAAAGTTAAAGAACGCACACGACACGGGAATACTGAATTGCTCCTAATTGAAAAGGGGGTGAGACGGGGCTGCACCATTTCCCTACACTTGTTCAACATTTACTCGGAATGCCTAACGAGAGAAGCGCTGGAAGGCTTCGAAGGAAGCCTGAAAGTAGGAGGAAGACTCATCACAAACATCAGATATGCTGACAATCTAGTACTGATAGCAAGTACATTGGAAGAACTACAAGACCTTGTTGACATATTGATATATTTGTAAATAGTCAACCATTAGAAAATGTCAAAAAACAATATATTTGGTAGTCCTCTTTACTGATGATATGACGATACCCTTAAATAAAGCAGATTGCTGTCGCGAAAATCGCAACATCAGCGTTCACCTCAATCTGGGAAGACAGATCAACATTAAGGAAAACGAAATTTAGGTTGCTCAACACACCAGCCTTTTCGATTGCAACCTATGATAGCGAGGCATGGATTCCCAAAAAGGAGACGACTGTGCAGCTTCGTGTTGTGGTGTTACAGGAATAAGTTTTAGGAATAGGTTGGACGAAGAGGGTAACCAACCAGGACGTCTTGTGCAGAATTCAGTGTCACGAGCAACTACTGCAAATCGTGGTGAACCGAAACCTCTCTTACTTAGCACAAATTCTAAGAAGCGATACACAGGGAAAAGGACTGATCATGAGCATGGTTGCTGGAGCTAGGAGAAGACGAAGTGCCGAGAACAAGGCAAGTGGACAACATGAAGGAAGAATCTGGACTCTTGACAGTACAGGCATGCGGAGTGGCGCAGGGCCGGGTCAAGTGGGAAACCACGACGAAGGAAGCCACGGGGGCTCAAATATGAACCTTCCGTACATGATGATGATGGATTTGGTTATTTGTGTAGGGAATAAGAAACTACACAAGTTCCTTATATTACTAAAATTTTTGTGTATATTTAAACAATCATTACCTCATCATCATACGACTGAAATCTGCCACAAGTGATTGGTCAGCATAATTAATACGCCTCCATCAGATGACTAATGACGTCAGTGACTGAGCAGATCACAGATGGGTATAGAAACGTCTACGAATTATATCATGCGGAGTTATTTTTAGGTATTCTTGAGTATATAAACGGTGATTTTTGAAGAAAAAGTTAGTTACGGCGATGTATTGATGACGTTATGTCAAATGTACAAGAGCTATGCGAGTTAATTACTAAACCGAAATGCGAATTCTTGTATTAGTGTTTTTGTCATTACATTGCTGGTAAATGCATGTGACGTTGGCTTTGTATTGCTTTGCTAGAGTCGAAGCTGGATGCAGTTTCAAATTGTTCTTCCACTGTCTCGTCTTTTTGTAGGCTAAAGTCTATCTCAAATATCCATCGCCTGTTGCTAAGAGAAAGACAAATACCAAACGATACTGCCCTCAGTTGCAATTGTGTATTATCCTTCTTCTGTAATCATGGTAAGTTCCTTTGTCTATGGTATGCAGAGCATGGATTCGTACATGATGTATCTTGAATAAATCTTTCGTTTGTTTAACAAACCACCAAGCCCATCTACAGAAATCAGTGGGGATATATTGCACAGTTGAATGAATCAACACGTACTCTGCAAGCAGCGGAAACACGTAAAGATTGGTTGCAAAGTCATTCTTCCACAAAGGACTCGCTTCAAGCAAATCCCTCACTAATTCAACTTAGCATAAAAAAACTGCAGCAGTCATAATTCTATTAGGCCAGCAACATATTCAGTCAATGTAATTACTTTTCTCAACACGCTGGTTTCATCCCTATTAATGCAATCCACTCGTCGTGGACAAAATCAAACCGTAAATATGTTTTATTAAGGGTACATTACAAACCTGTTCTGGAATCATACATCCCTGAAGAAGTGTCCCAGATGGTTTAAAGAAACATTAAATTAGAGTATATTCGACCAACGTCACCAGCAATCATTTAAGTCAGTCCTGTGTTCCTGTGTGATAAAACAAGTCCAAAGTCTTGTTCCACAAAAAGAAAGTTTTTTTCACAGCAGCTCAATATAAGCCATCATAATTTGGTAGCAGACTGATTTCAAGTGCCCTTTACTGCTGAACAAATTGCCAATTGGTGACCGCAATACTTCTATTTCCTGGCCTTTTCGTGCTGTCGTGTTCTTTGCCACCAAGCATCGTCACAAAATAATCCCAACCGATTGAGAAGATCAAATATCTTAAATGGATTCAATGTTGAACTAACCCTGCAAGGTGCACCAGTCTTCTTCCAATCAAATAGGTTAAGTAACAGGGTTGGTATTGTCCACTTTCGGAAGTTGGACAAAGATTGTAACAGTTAAAGAACAAAGTATTTGCCAATTAGACCTACCCTAGCTATCCATCCTTTATTAATTCGAGAGTGAAGTTAAAAAATATACTTACTTCGAGTCTTGGCAGAAAGGTACACGAGTGCTGGTAGTGGCGAGGTGTAGCATGACGATTTTTCTACATACATTTTACGGTTGTTGACCAACCTACATTTGATACAAATTTTTGCCTGCCACAGGACTGCAAAATGTTTCACTGGCGAAAAAACGTACCAAGTGAAAACATCCTTTCAAATCACTGGGCGAAAAATTTACTTGTCCAGCAAAACGAAATATTGGCGGAACAAAAAATAATTTAACCAGCACAACTCAAGGTCTACGTAACGGTGCTAGAAACGAAAGGGCCTGTTACTAGTAGTAAATTCAATTGCAATATCATGTATGTTCGTGTTCACTTACAGGAAATAAATATGCTCTAGCAAACTACTGTACATGAAACTACGGAGTTGGTATCACTAACATTCATTCTTCCCTTCATAGGGAACAATAACGTATCTCTTCGACTTTACTTCATCTGATATTTCAAAACTGACCTTTTTAGTATTTAGTTGTCCTTTCCTTTCGATGGAACGATATTCTTCGGATTTCCGGTCATAGGTCGGGCGCCACGGGCTCTACCTAAAAAAAATCCCTTAAAAATCCACATTTCAAATTAAATAAAATTTATTTACCATGCAGATAGCTTTTTGTGCCAAATCAGGTAGAAAACTACTAATGTGTAAAGTACACAGCCAGTGAATTACTGCGTAGTGTCACTTGAATACGGACAATTGACCAGGTTCTGTGAGATTAATCCCGTTAAACGAGATCTGAAAGCACAGAGTTTTGGAATTCAAATTATTTCCATTAATATCAGCAACAGTAAATGTTTCTTTCCCTTTCTCTGGTTCATTAAGACCTTCTCTAATTTCAAGGACAGAACTTTCCAGCGGCAATTCTTGTGGGTGGCAATCGCTGCCTTCCTTTTCCACGTCTTTATGTTTTATGTCTTCCACAGTTTTTTCTCTTTCATCCCAAACAATTATCTGTTTCTCCTCTCCTTTGGAAAGTGAACTGGTTAGGGCTTCCACAGTGCGAGTTAATTCGGAATTCGTTTCTTGATATTGTGCAACAGAATCTTCCAGCACTTTGATTTTCGACAAAAGACTAGACACATCCAGAGCTTCAGCTGCTTTTGCAATGAAGTCACCACTCTCATCCACCTCGGGCGGCGGCGATACAGAAAATTCTAAAAAGAGAGAACGTTTTGCAGGGCATGATTTGGAAATGAATTACGAAAAATATCATGGTGTGTCGCACTGTAGCCGTTCATGAGAGGTAACCGACTACAAAAACGAGACCTACAAACTAGGTTATGCATTTTTTGGTCAGTAAAATGTTTGGAATATGACTATAAATAACCTCTATGAGAACTAAAATGTTGATCTAAACAAGGGTAATGAGAAAAGCCTTTCCAGCAATTGAAAAGTAACAACTCAAATAATTCCGAGGGGAAAAAGTTATGTTCAGCTACCAGTTTGGACTGCTTGACATGAAATGGTAGTTACATATTTAGTGAACGTGTTTCAATTAAAAACAAAGGAGACCAGTTCATTAGTATCACCAAACGGTCACCCCTTTATGATTTCTGTTGAAACATCTCACGCTATCGGAAAAAGTCGAGACAAAACAACTCCAGCTCATGTTTTTTCTTTCAATTCTTCGTATCTCAACATAAAGCACATACAGTTACTTCTTACATTGCCAAAAATGTCTACAACACCAGAACTCACTTTAAAAATACTGCAAAAATGACAGTCTAGAAAATCCAGTAGGATATACTTGATGACTTTCCATCACCTCTTCAAATACCTCATCAGAGCTCACATTCCACATAAAACGACAGCAATATTCCTGGCTAATTCACCTCCACTAGCTTGCTATTACAATTAAAAATAATCAGCACATACAGATTTACTGAAAACAGTCAACACTGATGCACAAAGTTGTAGTCCATTTCAAACATCTTAAATAATAGTTAACAGACGAGTGGCCAGCAAAATCCCATTACAAATAAACTCGACAAATACGTCATTTAAACATCACATAACCAAAACAATGACACCCAAGTTTGTAAAAATCAGCTTTTCTGGGTTCGCCAACACTTCTGAAACCAAATCTAAACTGCAAAAGCTCTACTGTACTTCGCCAATGTCCAAATAAAAATAATACTTGTACTTTACAATCTCAAAATTTACTGCTGAGCTCACCATCAGTTGGGGGTCTTATATTGACCAACACCTAAACTCAAATTAAAGTTTACTTGACTACGCTTCTGACCAGTACACCCGATCCAAAATTTAAAAAACACAAAGTAAAAAACACTAACAACAAAAAAACAAACAAAAACAACCCCCCGGTAACAGGGTTAAAACGTCTCCCTCCTATGCTTTTCTTCTCCGGCAAATGACTTCAACAGAGAAACGGATGTGAAACTTTATCTACGAGTAACTATTTCATTAAAACAGAAATTTCTCATAAAAGATGAGCATTCGGCCTAGTAAAAAGTCATTCGAAATAAATAGAAAATAATTTTCAATATTATAGGGAAAATGACATTAGCTTCTTAACAAAGATAACGTTTTACTGAGAGTTTAATGTCTTAAAAACACATACTTATCAATTTTATCTCTTTAACCTTGACAATATTTGGCACTAGCACACAATATTAGTATGATAGTCTAAGGATCAGCTGACTGTAAAATCCTGATTAATTACGAAGAGCTTGGCTTTTCCACTTCTGTGCAAAAATGAATTTTCACTTCCTGCTCTAGTCAATTTTGGCTCTTGACCCTCCTTCACCTTGTCAAGCTTTAAACTATTATAAAATCACAGGCAGACCAACAACTATTCCGGCGCAATGTGTCCAGCCTAATGGCATAAAGATTAGACTGGGCTGGAGTGGCAATACTTTACTATTATCCTTTGTTTCCTTTTTACAGTGGAAATATATGCAATTACGACTAGTCGATATTTACTACTGCTAGGAAGACCCCTTTGCAAACTGAAGTAGGCACGTTTCACGGTGACCCTCTTTTGTCAGTATGGGTTGATATTAAATATATAGCTTGATGTTAAACATATTTTGAAAACATGATATTCAAAATATGCAAAGTAGAGGTAGGTGTAATTGCTTGTCTGATGTGATGCTTTTTCCTAAATATAATTGTTACTGTTTTGTAGCTGCCTTCCTCAACTTTTCTACAAATGCCCCAAAATACAAACTGTTACAATGATCCGTTGAAATTACAAATTCAAACTAAGGAAGAAAAATTGTGTTATGACACAAATTTGCATTTGCTAGAGAAAACCAACTCACTATCCGCAGTAAAAGTGTCAGAATGATTTAAGCTAAGTTTATATTCATTTTCTGGTTTACTTTCTCCAAGTAGCAACAAAGTCAAAAACACAAAATATACACACACATTTATATTTAAACATAAATACACAACTGCATGTTCACACATATAAAGGACATAACAAAAGCAAATACACACACCAGAATAAGTCACCAGCATTCAAATTGGTTTTCAGCTTGCAACTTGCATGCACATGTATATAGAAACACAACTGCAACAATAGTCGAATCAGTATGAAATCTTTCTAACCTAAAGTGGCATGACTGAGCAGAAATTGGACTTAAATCAAAGGAAGGAAAAGAATTTCTTAAACCCTGTTACAGTTACATTTCAAACGAGAGTAATAACGAATACCCAGTGCGGAGAAACACTCAAAAACTCTCTCCCCCCCCCCCCCCCCGCCGCCAAACACACACACACATCGTTATTAATGAACACAGTATAGTTCTACAAACGTTTTGTAGCGGGGTTAATTACCAATAACGCTATACAGAAAATAAAATCACTATTTAGAATTTTTGAAAAAAGGTGACATCTTTATTTAATAAGCTTTGTTCGAAACCTGGACATAAACAACCTAAGGGTGACAAAAAAATGACAACATTAAAAGTAGGCTGTTAAAAAAAATAACAAGAAAACGGAGGCTACTTTATTTGAAACAATTAAAATACTTCTAAATGATTTATTCTTGCTATAGCAACCGCTAGAATAAAGTTCACTATTTTCTGACTTTAAAACGTAGTTTACTAACAAAAACTCCACCTAACCTTCCGAGTCTTTTTTATCCATTGATCTTGCTTTTTCCTTTGTAGTTCGCTCAAAAGCTCTGTCCGAGTCCCGATGTTGTTCTGATAAAAGTTGTAATGACTGGACAAGCTTTAGTTTGTCTTCCTCTGCTGCTTTTAAGGTATTCAGTAGCTCCGCTTTATCTTGCCTTAATTTCTCCAGGTGTTCCTCTAGGGAAGAATTATCCTGTTGTAAATTCTCTAAACTCTGCATTATGTAATTGACTTCTTCACGTGCAGTCTGAATGGCCTCGTCTCTTTCTTGTCCTGCCTGTTCTAATTCTTTCTTTAATAGGAATTTCTCGTCTGTTTCTGCTTCGAGATCATGTATTAACTTTTCTTTGTCGAGTCTCACATCATCTAGCAACTTTTCCAACCTTAATTTATCCTCTGTAAGTTCCTCAATGATTTTCAAGTACTGACGAATTTCTCTTGACGACTTTGTACATTGCTGACAACCCTGTCCCTGGCTCGAAAAGCTATCTTCTTGATTTCCAATCTCTACCTCTTGCTTAAGACGTGCGACTTCTGCTTTAAGATCTTCCGCCTGTTGAACTTGACACATCAAGGCTTCCAACATACCAGCCCGCTCTTCCTCCAATTTTACTTTGGTCTTTGTCATTTCTCTAAGCTGGAGATCAAGGTCTTCAACAAGGTTTTCTCCTTGCGTATATTCGTGCAAACTGTCCGTACTTCTTGCAGCGAGAGCCAATGCACTGGGGAGGGAAATTGTTTTGCAAACTTTTTTCTTTGCTGCTTCCTCATCCAAATGACCATTATCCACATCATAACTGTCATCGGAATATTTAACAAGAAAATTGACTTCTTGTCCTGGAGAAATAGTCCTAGGCTGGTTGATAACACGAGTAGAGATCTTCTCGTTTGGATCGTGATCTATTAGGACCGCTCCTCCCTCTTCTGAATTCTCATCATCGTCAATCACATCAGATTGCTCAGAATCTTCGTTATAATCTTCATCTTCTGTTTCAGAGGCTTCTGATGCACTTTCCTTTTCTGTTTTCTGCGATCGAGCTGCTGCTTGCAAATTCATGAGACTCATAAGGAGACTCTTTTTGTCTTGATGTAAACGAGTTACTTCACCTTCAAGACTGTCTACCCGAGTTACCATTTCGTCTAGATCTCTCTCTAGTATCTCTTTTTCTTGTTTACAGTTGCACTCTACTGGCTGCTGTTGAATGTTAGCTATCTGTACACGGCAAGACATAGCATATTTCAAAGCATCATTTTCCTTTCTCAAATCATCAAGTTCTTCCTTTATGTCTTCATAATCATCTTGAAGTTTTCTCGCTGGTGCAAGATGTGCTCGAACCTGGCGGCCTACTACCTCCGCCTTTTCTTTTAGGTTTCTTGCTTCTGAATCCTGCGTAACATGTTCTTCCCCAAACTTTTCTTCTAGCTCTATAGACAGCATCTCTAAGAAATTTTTGAAGACATCATGATCTGCTTCCATTGAAACCTTCTCTTGCTCCATTTTCATCAATGTATCTGACAAATGATCAATTTCGTCCGCCAGTTTTGTACGTTCTTCTTTGTAACGTGCAATTGCTTCTGACATGGTCTTATTTTCCGATGCTGATTGTAACTTATCAGAATCTGATTCACTCAGGCGAAGTTCTGCCTCATTTCGTGCATTCGTCACACTTTCTAGATCAGTTCGAAGTGCCATGATTTCTGTGTCGCGCGTAAGTTTATCCTCCCGCAATTCCCTGATTTCCCTTCTTGATTCCTCCAACTGTTCCTCTAAGAGGAGAGATTGGTTTTCTAACTCTGCTTTTGTTCCCTGTGTCTCTTTCAGGAATTCAAACATTTTAAAAACTTGACTATCAATATCTTCTTTGTTTGAATACCCTTGTTCCGTTCGTCCTTTCAACAAAAGGGATTCGAACTTTTTAAGTTGGTCATTTAGGCATTTAGTATCATCATTTAATTGTTGCGATGATCTTTCCAGCTTCAATTTCAAGGCTTCCTTTTCGACCTGCAAGTCATCAATTGTCTTTTCTGCATGTTGGAGTTGCGCCAACAAGGATACACATCGAATCTGTACTTTACGGACCTCTTCATCAAGTCTTTGCCTCTCTTTTATCATCTTAGCCCTTTCTGAAGCAAATGCATCGGCTTCATATTTAAGGCGTTGCTTCGACACTTCGACCTCTTCTGAAGAGTCATTAGACATTATGGAGACTCGGCCGGAATTACTTCGTTCACTCACGGGCACATTTGCTGGGCACCTAAGTCTATAGATTTGATTTAAGAACTCTGCTCTTTCTATTTTTAGGGCTTTACTTTCACTTTCCATTAAACTTAACCTCCTTTCTAGCCACTGAACTCTTGTACGCAATTCCTCTTTTTCAGAATTCGTCTGCTTCTTTTCTTTTTCCATTTTTCTTGTAAAAGATATGTAGGAGTCGAGCTCCTTTCTACTTAAAAAAAGTTTTTGTTTCAAGCTTTCTTTTTCGGCATCTTGGATAACTGAGTCTGACAATTTCTCGACATCGTCTTCCTCACTTTCTTCTTCGATAACTGGGGTGGAACCTCCAGCCAGAATTGGATGAACGGCATCCCTCACTACTTCATCAAACAAGTCCACTTTACTAATGAGGCATCTTAGAGCTTTGATTTCCCTTCTACTCAATCGATAGTCTCGCATGACTCTGTCAACGCTACCGGATCTTCGTTTAGTACCATCGCCAGTTTCTAAAAGCCCATCAGTAAAGGGGTCTTGGTGTGTTGGGCTCATAGTGGTCCTTAACTCTTGTGCTGCTCGTAGCTGCCATGTTTGATCACCCGAGCTGGCACGACGACGTATCCTTAGTGACACTAAAAATATAAAATAATTTTTAAAATGTTAGCTACTACATTGTTCTGTCAGAAATTATCGACTCAGTTAGGTTAGAATAAATCTACATACAAAAAGACAATGTCTATCAGTGGATCGTATACATTTCAGAGGTGTTCAATAAGGTGGTCGCCTAAAAAAGAAATATAATTTATGAGACAATTTTAATCTCCTATTTTCGGCCTGGTTCCCAAGAAAATTTACAGCCTTGCTCCAGTGGTTATGGAACCTTTAGGTATCTGTTTCTTAACAGTTAACATTTCAAACCTTCATGAAGTTACCAACCACATGGGTGACGGGATCAACAGTGCCAAAATGGTGACAACTATTCATCCTTTTACCTTCAAAAACAGAGAGCGGTCTACGAATGTCTGATCAGGTGAATACGGTGCGCCTTCAAAAGAATGGAACCAACATTTATGTACAGCAACCATGATAAAATCTCTAATTAATTCAAGGATTTCTGGCTCGTTATCTAAATCAGGGGCAATACAAAGGTTATTAAGTCGTGCCAAGCAATGGAAAGAAACCTATGGAGATAAACGAAAGCCGACACTCTACATGAACGTGGCATCTGAGGAGTAGCCGTTTTACAACATTTTAGTAAAATTTTAGCACAATATTTCATTTCTCCTATTTATACTGGTTAAGAACGTCCAGCCCTTGTGGGATTAAATAGTTTTATTGAAAACCATCCTTTAGAGGATTCCCATGTCTAAGTGCCTGGGGCTAGCCTTGTTCCTTGGGGCATGGCCAAATCATCCTTTGCATTTATATGGTAAGATCAAACGATTTTACTACATTATCAGTCTTGATCAAGTACAGTTTAATTTACACACCTATTTCGCTGTTCAACTGCAAGAGTGCAATTTTGTAACAATTTTAATTTTCGCAATCAATGAAGGTAATAACTTAGGGCTATACTGGGTATGCGCACATTTGAAAATTCCGAATAGATCTGGTCAGAGCAAGTAAAATTGCGGCATACAGGAACTGGGTAACACATGAATGTGACGGGTGAGAAACGAATATTCTTTTTAATAATCTTTTAAAAACACTTAAAAATAATATCGGCCAATGCAATATCACTAGAGTGGCAAACACCTAGAAGTTTATTTGGGAATGGGGAACAAATGTTCTGACCATACTCTTTTAATTTAACCGAAAACACAAGAAACGCCTTTGAAAAACTAGGCTGGCAAAATAAAAGATTGATGGGAATTTTGGCTACTTTTCAAAGAAGGCTACTCCATCCTTTCTTGCTGCTGTATGGGCAGATGGTCCTTTTGTCACGAGTGGGTCTCATGAAGGAGTTGCTGCAACGCTTGCGCCTCATCATCCCTGCTGTGATATCTAGTCAACTTGAGGAATAACTCCATTTCTTGTGCAACTAAAAGCTTCACGTATTCAGTAATCACCCAGGCACACACGAATGGTTCCATCGGAAGAATTATGTAAGTTCTGTATGTAACCATATTGTGTATGCCTAGTAATCGATAAATACTTGAAACGTTTTGGTGCACAAGTAATGTAGGTATTTTCCAAATTTACTATTCTCCTTCTGTTGAAGCAATCTCCAGTAAAAATACAAGCGTTCATATGTTTACATATATAAAAACACATACTTAGTGTTGCTCATCACATGAGCTTTTGATCATTGCAACTTACCTTGTCAAAGCAACAAATGCCGTTAAATACATACCATCAATACCAACATACCAACACCTACATGATATTTTCAAAAGCACAAAGCACGAGGAAATATTTGAGAAATGTCAGAAGTAACAATACTAAAAAAACAATGGGTACTTCTTTAGGAACTGAAATTCCACGGACCTTAAAGTTTATGGGGGCCAAAACGATAGTGAGACGCTTCAAAGCAATTTTAGAGAGTCTTCAAGACTCCAGCATCCAATTCAAATCAATCGGATGTGCCTGGTGGCCTGCAACAAAAAATGTTATCTGGTAGGTTCATCATCTCAATTTGCTTCCTCCACCATGTCTTGGCCACAAAGGACTGATTGCATCAAGGCAATGCAAGAAAGGAACATCAACTGAATAGTAATTGCAAGTGAAGTACTACCTGTACCACAACCTTTAAAAGATGTTACTATTCACGATATTTTTGGTATTGCTGAGTTCTTCAGCTCTTCTGTTGGAACAAGGACCATTTCCGATTATTCTATTCACACTCAAATAGAAACAGAAGAGACTACTGGCAATATCACATTTTGCGAAGGGCTTGTGAAATGTGCGATTCTAATAATCATTAAGAAGCTTGATAGACAATTCAACAACGAAAATACCGAAATTTTGGCTGCTCTGGATGCACTAGATGTCTCCAAAGAGTAGTTCTTATATCATTAAATTTTGTGTCCTCTGGGTTGATAAAACCGGGATGTTAACAAGCAGCGATTGGTTCAAAAGCTCGAAAGAGAGTGAATATGCATTTTTAACACGATTTGGAACAACTTATCCAAGTGTTGACGCTTCTTTCTGTTGGCACTGCAACAGTTGAATGGAGTTTCGGTATACTGATTCTTGTGTAAAGCTTTAATCGCTGCAGCTTAGATGTTTCAATGGAAAATGATTTCATGGTAGTCACTGAAAAAAGTCCTTCTCAGATCCCTGAATTCAAATATGTACTAGACCAATAACCAAATCAAAAGGAAAGAGTAGCATTTGGGATTCTTTAGGAAAGGAAATAATGTCGTTCATAAACTTCTCAATATCAATTTGGTTCTGGTTTAATTTTTCTCTTAACATTTGACTTGTATCATAATCTCTAAACTACGGCTGTATGTGGAAGATAATTTACAAAATTACTTTTCAAATGTAATTTGGAAGGCAGTCGTTCTCTTGACCTCCCCCCCCACCACCACCATCACCATATGCCCGCCACTGGTCAATAGACCACCATCAGAATGAAGTGATCTACAAATACAACTGAAAAAAAGACCCACCAAATTCATTGGAAAACAGTTACAAAGAAAAGTAGGCTGAAGCTTCTTGAATGTAAAAGAAAAAAGGTTAATGGCAACATATAAAACGGTGTCTGCTAAGTCCTTGTGACTGTGAAAAATAGCATCGTACTTACTGGAACTTCTTCGAGGTACATGTATACTTAATAAAAGGGATGCAAAACTGGTTCAAAAACTTTCACACATAAGGTTTAAAGGATATGGAAAGCCCTGAAACATTTATCATGTGCTCAGCTGCACTTGACTTTAAGGTAACATTCAAAGACACTAAGTGCAGCTTTCATTTTACTGGGAGTAGTTTGTGCGAAAACAATTTTTGGATTCGAGAAAAAAAAATTGTATTCAGCGATTTCAAAAAGTAACTTTCTGAAAAATAAATAAAATACCAGAAACTCACACATATTAATTAAGAAAATGACGTTTGGCATTTCGTAAACAACATAATATTTATGAAACCTTATGAAATATTATATTGTTTAAGAAATATCAAACGTCTTTTTAATAAATATGTAAGAGTAAGCTTCTGGTAATTTTATTTATTATCAAGTTATTTGCTCGAACTGCCATCTTTGATCTACTTCCTGTATATCACTGCTAATTTGTGGGAATTCAAAATCCCAATTTGAGAACTTCCTTTTTTTTTACATTTTCAGATTTATAGCATTCTCCCTATCGTTTTATCTTTGTCTTTTCGCAGGAACATTAATAGCTGTATAATTGCTTAAGTTTTCATCCTGTGTGAATATTCGATGATAATAATAATAATAATAATAATAATAATAATAATAATAATAATAATAATCTTTCCATGTATTGTCAGCTATCAGGTAAGGAGTGGGCAGTGCTGCAGTCATGAGTTGTTGTCATATAACAACAACCGCTTGAGCAATGTGCTTTTCCTCACTAGTTGTGAGGCGCCACTTGCAAGGTTGAAGTGATGTTGCCATTTTTTATTTGGTTTTCTATTTTGTCTTACTCTTGTGGCTGCAGTACATGTACCTGCATTCAACTTTTGTGGCTTCTTGCTGGGTGCTGAATGTAGACTTTTCACCCACCCATCACTAGATGGTGTGTAACCAGTCGATAATAATAATAATAATAATAATAATAATAATAATAATAATAAGCATAACATAACGAAGCAATAACGCTGATGTAGATAAAGTAGCAACCCATCAATGGCTGAGGAGCTCCGGACTGAAAGGGGAAACAGAGGGTTTTATTCTTGCCGCTCAGGATCAAAGTCTGTTTACCAGAAACTACCAGGACAATATCTTACACAATGGTGCCACCCCGGAGTGTAGGTTTTGTGAAAATGGAACTGAAACCATTGACCACCTTATCGCAGGCTGCTCAGTATTAACATCAAATGAGTATAAAAATCGCCATGACCGAGTAGGCCAATATCTGCACTATAAAATATGCCAACATTTTTCCATTGATACGCCATCAAATTGGTATGAACACCACCCTAGTCCGGTCACAGAAGGTAAAGATGTGACAATTCTCTGGGACTTCCCAATACAAACAGATCGCACTATACAGGCGAACCGTCCTGATATTGTCATAAAAAACAAGAAAGACAACACCTGCTTGTTGATTGACATGAGTGTCCCTTCTGATAGGAATGTTTCTGCGAAGATTTTCGAGAAACTTTCTAAGTATAAAGATCTAGAGATTGAGATAGGTAAAATGTGGCATCTGAGGACAAAGACAATACCAGTGATTGTTGGAGCATTGGGTCTTATTAAGAAAGGAACTGACACCTTCCTGAAGCAAATACCGGGTAAACCCTCATTGCAGGAAGTGCAAAACATTGTTTTGAATGGCACTGCCCATCTTCTTAGGAAAGCCCTCTCCATTTAATTGTTGCGAATTGATGTTTGTGGTTTTGTCAGAAAATGATTTTTATTATGTTTTTATGTTTTGACCGGTTTGAATGACACCCTTCTTGTGCACCTTAAAAGTTTTTGTTACCCAACTTCCCTCACCCTAGGTCACTGGTAGTGACTCGGTGTTGGATTTTAAAATAGCAATTATAAAGAATTTTTCAAAAATAATAATAATAATAATAATAATAAAAATAATAATAATAATAATAATAATAAACACTTTGTAATATGTCAATCGACCCTTTTTGTTCATGTCATATTCCACAGGACCTTTATCTGCCCCAGGTCACTTGGGTGACCCGGTAGGTAATTGTACTGAAACGCATACGTAAAGAAATGCTTCATAATAATAATAATAATAATAATAATAATAATAATAATAATAATATTAATAATAAATAAATAAAAATAAAAATATATTTCACCAATACATAAACACTAATAAAATTAACCTACCCACCTGGGATAAGAAATTCCAAGCAATCAAGCATTTAAAAACAGCTTTAAAATTGATCAGTCCGCAAAATGCTGCAAAACTTCAAATATTTTAAGCTTAAAAAGGTAGTATAACACTTACTTGGGCTTATTTCTCCTTTGGAGTCGGCTCTCTTTAATGAACTGAAAAACGTAAGATCGAGTAAAGCATCAGAAAATTCAATCGTAAATAGGACAAGACAAATTGTTGGAATAAAAAGTGCATATGAAAAATCGGAAGCACGTAACGCCATGCATCTAACAAAAATTTATCATGACAACCTTCTGCAAACAAAACCAAGCCTTCGTCTGGCATAGATTCAGTCTGATGCCCAAGGTGCAAGGAAGCTAAGGAATAAAATTTTTGGTCCTTTGTCTACCATTCTGTCGGGAACATTTTTATTCTATCAATCTTCTGATTGATAAGCAACAGGAATAATCTTTTCAAATAAGTATACTTCGTCTGCAATCCTCCTACCCAACGACTTGCAATTCAACAATGAACCTAACGCGTAAATTCTGTGGCTACCCTGATGTAAATTATTTTACATGGATTCTATTTTCTGTTCTCGAGTTCAAACAGCTATTTTAATGGGTATCAAAGCTCTGGTTTGAAAGTTCCATAGTGTTTCCATCGTATTGAAAACTCATTTCAGACTTGTACTTCTAACTTTATGTCAACTTAAACCCAATTAATTTGTATCTGTAGGGGCTTTGCATTGACAATGAGTCAACTTAACTATTTCAACATTACCTGGATCCACTACTTCAAAGTGCTGATGAATTGTTTACGAGTTTCTTTTGTTCAATGAGCAAAACATCTGTCTTGTGGTTAACAGAATCAATTAACACTCCTTTACGCCTTGCTTTTTCATACCCATGGCACAACTAATCTGCAACCACAACACAATATCCAAAAGTATCCTAATTTGTACAAAATGCTTCAAAAATAATTTCAAAAACTTGGCTTTTTGGCCAAACAGCCAGCAGGAGGACTAAGGCATGTATCAGTGGGTTGAAAGCGTGTCATTGACTTAGAGGCAAATTGATTTTTTTCCCTCCAACAAAACACACATAATAAGCACTAAATAGTTGGGGGGGGGAGACGGTTTAATACACTTGAATTCACCTGGTCAAATTTGATATTGATTTCAGTAACCCTGGGCGGCTGTCTTCTCCTAGTAACCTTAAAAACTTCACAAAAACTGGCGATTTTCTTAATGCTTCATTTAAATAAACGTCTCTTAAAATATATCCTTTGTAAGGAACAATTACTTGAAACTTACAACGATAATACATATTACGAATGGTAAACCACCTTTCTTTTTCCGATATTTAAGTGGGAATTAACATTTTACGATACCTTGAATTCAAGGTAACAGGTATCTCCGATGCCAAGTATCAATATTTGTATTTAGAAAATCTAGTTACATTCTTTCCCCCTCAAAATAACGTCGTTTCTTCTTTGCCTCATTTAAAGCAACTAATAATTGGAATGGTTCCGTTAGTTTTAGAATTTGCAGCATTGGAATTGTATTGATTCTCTAACGTGTTGGCCCATACCATTTTTTTCTCCACGTCTACGCACACACGCCAATGCATGGGCTTTTTTATTTATCGAGAAATCTGAGGCCAAATTTGTATCGGGTTAGAGTCATTTGCGTCCAAAGCATACATATTATTCTGCATTTAGTAATTTTATACCAATAGCTATGCCATGGGGATGAACAATGAGATTATCTAGGGAGTTTAACATGAGTGCTAGATGCATACAGTTGTTTCACATCTCTCTATCCATAAAAATGTCAACAAAATCGTCCTTTTTGTTAGATTTGTCAGTCGTTTTTGTTTTCACTTTCTGAAGCGGACTTTCGGAAAAGGCCTCACCAGTCGGAATAAGAGATTTGTTCTATTCAACATTTGTTGAAATCAAGATTGGACACTTGTTTTTTACTATGTTTTGGTGTTAATGTGGAGAAAAAGTAACTTCGCTTTAAAAGTAATAATTTTACTAGTCACTATCTCATGTGCATTTCTCTTTTCTTTCATAAAATCTAAAACTGCTTTGTTCAGAAGGTATTTTGCTATGCCAACACAAAATCGCTTCGCAGTGCTAGAGTTTATACCTTTGCCCATAGGTCTTATACCTTTCGCATTGCTAGGTTTATACCTTTGCAGCATTTTTCTATAAAGTCAGGCTCTTTTGCTTTTGCGAAAGCACCATTCTCACTGATTTCAAGGCGTTTCAAAGCCCGCTTCATAAATTTAAAAGCACAGCCTTTCCTTCTACCATCTGATATTATGATTTGATGTTACTATGAAAGCAGGCACAGGGTTCCGTTAAAATAATTATATTCCTCATTGGTCAAAAGAAAGTGTGTCCTTTCGCTATTTCCTTTCAACTCAGTAAAACCTGAGTATCAGACTACTGATCGTATTCTTTCAGATCTCAAAGTTTTATAACTGGACATCCTGTCTACAATGAAAGTTGGACACTATGCGTGGAATTCTCCCATGAAAAAAGGTTGTATAACAGTTAATACAATCAATATGCTGTTACTGTCACAAAGTAAAGTGAAACTTCCGGAAGACGTACGAAATTTTACCAATATGTTTTGACTTCTGATGGGAAAATCGAAACACGGGTAACCGGACACCGCTACATTCGTCGTAATAATGGTGTAGTAGCACTTAGCGAGTATTGTTATAAAAACAGGCTTTTGGGCCCTTTTATAGTTATTATTTGTAAAGAAGTGACATAGATTGACGTTAACATCTGCCAATAACTTTCGTCTCTTTCGAATTGGGTCAATATACGCCCATGGGTCTTCAAACAGTGTGCACGTGTGGAATAGGGTAACATTTTGTCTTGGCACAGCAGTGGTGGCAGGTGATTTTTTCTATCAATGAGGAATTACTGTGGTGAAAACATGAGTAAAATGGATCCTGTTTTCTAATGTCTGGCTGGTTCTTTCTGGTCACTTTTTCGTTCTTTCTGCTAAAATTACTGACATGGTGACGCAAAAGAATCGGGTCCCAACAGCCACTATAACTCATCTTTTCTTAAATGTAAAACAAACAAAAAAATTATATCCTCCGTGTGCTTTTTTTAACCAAGAACATGTTTGGGTTTCAGAAAACTCAGCTGTGTCCAAGCAATCAATGCTGAGTGGCAATTCCTTTGAATGGGCCAGTGAATAGGAAGAATTTACTTGACATTTAAAAATAATACACCTGCAAGTAAAATTAGGCGTGAAACCGTTGATGTTTCTGCCTCAGCGCCTATATTAATATTTACAATTTTTTCCACTCAAAATGAGTACACCCTTGTATAGTTTATCGCGTATGCAATGAATAAATTTTCTCTTGCACACCCGGCAAACACAAATGCAACAGTTTGAATGACGCTGGGTCCAGTCGTTCAAATTTACTGTGGTACTCTCTCTAGTTGTTGTGCTTTTTCAGGTTTTATAGCTAATACTGACAAAATACGACCATCGCCAAAACAGTCTAAACCAATATCAAACTCATACAAGTTAACACATAGGTATTTTACATCTTCTCGTAGGAATGGCGTCTTTGTAGCAGCATAAAGACCATGCTATGGTAAGATCATAATTACGTTTAATCTTAGAGTAATAGGCTATCTTTACTTTTATACTGTGCACATTTACAGTATATTTCAACCCAAAAAAACACCGCCTTTGTCCCAAAATTCATACTGAAAGTTACTGTTTTAGCTCATAACTGTGGGATGGAGTGAAATCCGAACTACAAAACTGTCTGTTTCAAAGCTTAGAGCAGCGAGTCTAAAATAATAGATGTGGCAATATATCAATACTATGAATTAAACACCTTAAAGAACATTAGTCATCACTGTGAAATCTGGGGCAGTGATGACGATAGTGATGATGATAAAATAATAATAATAATAATAATAGCAATCATCATCATCATCATCCTTACCAGACATGGTCCAAGCAAGAATATGGCAATTTTACACTGAAAAAACTCGTAGCGGAATGTCTCTCAGTACTTACAACAATAAGACAAATCAATCACATAGCTAGCAGTTTTCACGTTGTTTTTCCCTAGAAAAACCTCTTAATAATAACTTAGGAAGCTAATGGAGGGTGGAGGATAAACATTTTTTATTGGTTGATTCTCATACCACATGACCTACCTACAACAGGTACAGTGAACTTTAATGTCCATCTCTTAAAAAGCTAAGTCAAACCATTTAAACAAATGGGGCATAATACTTTGGGTACAAAGGGTTTTTTGTCGATTGGCTAGTTGTCAACCGTGACGAAGACACAATTTCCATTGTTGCGTGTAACTTTATAAATGTGCTTAGATGGGTAATGCCAACATAGTGCTGTTGGGCAAGTTACCCTTCTCAACCCTTACCCAGTTTAAGATACTGAAATAAACAAGAAATCTAGTCCTATCCAAACAGAAACCAGCTATCTACACCTAATTTGCAAAGAAAATTACACATCACGTTCCTTGTGGTCGTCAAGCCATGAATGAAGATTACCGGCCACAGTTTTTTTTATCAGCCCTGATGTTTATCGTTTGACAAACAAAACTGTGTTAGGCAGACAACAGCTGCGTTATTTCAAAGGTCGACTTCTGAAATATAAGTTTGCACAGCGACCAGATCCTGAAAATATACGATTAAGAACCCCGTAATTTCGGTTGCAACTAGGGGGTTTGATGACGGCTCTAAGATAAAGTGACCAAGTTGGTAGTTTGCTCTGCACCAGCGTAGTCTCAAAGCAGACAGTGTCCAGGCATCAGGATATGTAAAACCGATGTACGACTTTGTGTTCATAAATAAAAGCAGTTTCAAACATATGTTGACAGTTGCTAAAACATCACAAAGTATATCTATCTGTGTTCTCAATAGCAGGGGCAAAAAGCATTAAATTTTTGTTTTTACGAATGTCACCTGATTCGATAACACAGAAAATATGTAAAATCACATAAGGCGCAGAGGAAGGGAAGAGGGGAAGGAGAACGTAAGGGAAAGAGGAAGTACGGGGCACTGGAGGTAGGGAAAAGAGGAGACGGGGTAAGCGGGGAAGAAGGAGGCGAAGAAAGTGAGGAAGGAGGCGAAGAAAATGATGAAGGAAGCGAGGGAAGGAGGAAGCGAGGGTAGGGCGAGGGCAAGAGGGGGCATGCTAAGGAAAGCGGGGAACAAGTTACTAGGAGAGCGAAAGAAAGTGACGAAGACAGCCAAAGGAAGTGACCAAGAATACTAAAGAGAGTGGCAAAAAGAGCGATAGGAGGTAACGAAGATAGGTGGTGAGAAAAAGAGAGAGCGTGGAGGCAAGGTAAAGTGAGAAGAGGGAAATGGAGTGAGAGAAATAGACAGAACAAGAGAGGAGGGCGAAGGAAAATTGCAAGAGGAGATAGGAGAGAAAGAAGGGAAAAAGAGGAGAGAAGAGAAAGAATGGAAGAAGAGAAGAGAAAGAAGGGAAGAAGAGAAGAGAAAGAAGGGAAGAAGAGGAGAGAAAGAAGGGAAGAATAGGAGAGAAAGAAGGGAAGAAGAGGAGCGGAGCGAAGGAGGAGAAGAAGAGGAGAAAAGGAGAAGGTGAGAAAAGGAGAAGGTGAGAAAAGGAGAAGGTGAGAAAAGGAGAAGGTGAGAAAAGGAGAAGGTGAGAAAAGGAGAAGAAGGAGAGAAAAGGAAGAAGACAAGAGAGACAGTGAGGGTAAAGCAATGGTTCTTGGCAAAATGACATGGTCACATGTTGATATATTTAATCAGCATCTGTTGAAAGTTTTTCAAATTTTTGAGAACATGGGTCTATAATTCTGGGGGGGGGGGGGAAAGTGATGCATATAAGTTAATGCTATGGGTGTATACATCCATATCTTTTATCAGTTGTTGGGCTGTATTTTAAAGGTTATGTCAATGAGAATCATGGGAGTTCACTGAAGATCTGTATAATAAGTGCTTATGCTCCAACAAAAAAGCAGGAAAATGAGGGACCAAAAATACATGAGTGGTACTAAAACTTCATTTCAAAATAGTAAAGGTCAATTTATGGCATGGCAAAAGACAGAAAACTGTGCAAGAAACTACAAAGCAAATGAGGAAGGTTAACACAGAAAAAACACAGTAATAATTAACGAAATATAAAAGTCAATTTAAAAAAAGTATTCTGAAAAAGAAAGCTGAAGCAAATAAGCAATGTGTAAACTTCTTACCATAATTCATGAATCCCATGTACAAATGCAAAAACAAACATAAAGAATTAAAAATCATGGCTTAATAAAGAAGCAATACCCTTAATTTTGTAATGGTTTTTACCACTGCTGCTCTATGTTTCTAATAAAGATTTAGTCCTACATCCTACATCCTTCCATATTAAATCCCATATTAAATGTATTGTTCTGAATTTGGGAGAGTGAATGGCAGATATTAGTCTGTGTATAACCCCACTGACACCACTTGTGAGATGTGGGTTGCACTAATAATTGGTGGTTATCAAATAACAGTGACCTGTGAAGCACTAAGCTAGTAATGCAAATAAATTTGCTTCTCTCCTCTGTTATCTCTATACAATCATAAATCTTGTTTGCTGAGGGTCACCTCTACAGCTCCCCATGAAGCACATCTCTACCCCTGCTTAAAAATTCCAAAGCTTTATCTTTCAAGATGCAAATGGGCATTGTGTAAAGAGTGAACAATTTAAAGGGAGAGATCAGCATATGATGTAGGAAAGGTGTTTAGAAGCTGGTGTTAACATAAAGTTTAAATAAAATATAATAAAATTAAAAATACAATTATAAATATATTTCTTTAAAATAAATTTTTTGAATAATACAGGAAGATATATCACTGAATTATTTCATAGTAAAATGGCAAAGATGTACATACAGTACAGCACAGAACACTAGCTATAATAATGATACAAGTGAATTTGCTATTCAAAAAGAATAGGAAAATACAGAATTGTGAATAAACAAGGATGAACTATTTAGTTGCCAACTAAAGAACCTATAAATGAATCACTTAACCATGTCTTACAAACTTATATGAGGAAGCATTATGATGCAGTGGGATGCACTGAACCTTTAGGAATACATCAACTATGGAAATGAATTTGACCCAAATGGGACCCAAAAAAATTGGCCAATTAATGGAGGGGTGGGGCCTTTGAGAAACATAAATACACAATAAATACTAATTTATCTGGACTACTCTGATCACTTCATAGGCTGCTTGTTCCTCATTTCCAATTACTGTTAATTAGATTCACAATACCCAGATAAAAGACAGTGTTAGAACATAAATATTTTTAGATCATAAACTGTCTCAGACAATTGTCATGACAATGGAATACTTCACTGATGGTAATTTTAGATTAGTAACCATCATGAAATAGTTAAGATTATACCTCTAAAATATGACATCAAGCTACCACGATGTATTGAGGAAAAAACAAGCAAATGTCAGTGACCTCTGGTGTTAACATGTAATTTTACAAAATTCAGCAACCTGCTATGACTGGGTATTGTGTTAGCGTAATGGTCAGTGCACCACATACACAAATCAAAATTAAACATAAATATTAATACACTCCATGGAGGTTCTGCTGAATGGAGGGGTTGTAAAAGAGGCCAAGGTAAGTGTTCCAATTAAGTAACCAGTCTTATTTAGCCATTTTATAAAAAAACCTATTCAAATACCAGAAAGTATAAACATAAAGATAAATGAAATAAGACTGATAAATCTGTGTCACTATTGTTAAAACCTTAGCCACATCTTTGATTTTGTCAAAACACTGGTAAGTTGAATGCATACACACTAGTTGCACCCTTGAGAATACCTAAGTAAAGTGTGGTGATCGACATTCTGTCATTGAGGTTACCTTTAAAGGTTATTATTATTTTAGGAGCTAAGTATTTCCCTCATCTTGACCATGATTGTTTACAGTCTGAAGATGAAGAACAGCTTTGTTGAACGTCAAAAATTTCTGTGAATTTCTAAGAATATTCCATAGCAAAATAGAACAGTCTGAAAGTTGGTCATATTTTCCTTCAACAGAAGTCCAACACTATTGATTATGACAGTTATGCCATGCTGTCCCAGAAAAACGTTTGACTCAACAAAATTGAATTATGTAAAAAAACTGGTACCTCTATGGCAGTTACTAGACAAATGGTAAAGTGGTGGGAAAACGAAAGATAGTTTATCTTTTGTTGAATTAAAAAACAACCTAGAGAACTATTAACTTAAAGTTCACTTCTTGGAAAGGTATCAAAAAGGAAAGGAGTTAGCTTAAAAAGTAGTACAAAATTACTTTCCCATCAATTTTACAAAGCTAACAACATAATTGGGTGCTTAAGTTGAGGTAAAACCATCCTGGATAAAACCCTTAAAACACAGACCTTAAGTGACATATTCCCAAATGTCAAATCATTTCACCATCTATTAATTGTTTTTTTAATTTAACTATTGGTGTCATCAGTTTTAGTTTGAGTTAACAAAACATTCTGCTAGTTATGGAAAGCAGAAACAAAGGAAATAAACTTGATACAGATATGCCCAAGAAGGATGGAAAGTTTGAAAGGCTTTAAGACATCTGAAGAAAATGTTCGCAAATATATGTGAATTTTCATTGGTGTGAAGTTTGTGCCTTGAATAAAGTTATCCATCCAAATTGCAATGGTTTAGTAAAGACAGCAGCCCCATATTATTTGTAAATGTGTCAAAAGGCCATCCAAACAAGCGGTCAAAGGACATCACACAAACTGATGTCACTGTCTATGTCTTGATATTTGTGGCAGATCAGACAATGGCCAGTGACCCTAAATATGGACAACAGAATTATAAAAATATTACTTATGATTAGAACACCATATTTAGGCTTACATTAGAAATAATGGTCATTAATTACATAACCTTATCTATGCATTTACCTTATTACCTATTTTGATTAATTTTTAAGTAGAAATTTTGTTTAGACATATTCTGAATACTCTTCAATAAATAAGCATCATGGTAAAATCAAAGAACCTCATATAATTGCAACAGCCAGCAAAGCATACAGCTTAACTGATCCCATTGTAATAACACAATGGGGCAAAATCAATGAAAATCATGATAACATGTTTTGAGTGTCAATTACATTTTGTCTTATTTCATCTTTATTAAATTTTTATTTTTGTACATATACTAAGCAATCCTTTATCTTGTAACTTATATATATATATATAATATATACAATATATATATTTGTAATATATATAAAATTTATAATATATACAACCCCAAGGTGCATTGGACATTTATAATCCCAACAAGCAGTCAAAGCTTACATTAATGGGGCAAGCTAATTATTGGTGCACAATTTTACAAAGCATATTGAAAAAGGCTACCACATCGCTTTCAGGAGAGAAAAATCAATGCCAGAGAATAAGCCAGTTGCTACTCTACCAAGTAAGTTATTGGTGGTGTTACCTACTTTTGCAATGTTTTTTATCACAGGCAACCTGGTCATTGAGTTATATAAATTTTCTGATTTTCAGCAGCACTAGACTACTGAGTGTAGAGAGCCAACACTCACAGTTAACTGAAAGGAAATACCTCCTAAGATCCCATGTTATTAAAACCATAAAACCTGCAGCCTGAAATAAGAGGTTGACTTTGGCATAATCTTTCCATAAAGTAAATAGCCTTTAGGTTTGGCAAAAAATATATGCAGATCCTTAGTACCTTTTGAAACAGACTTTGAGCAATGGATAATGTACACAAATTTAAAGATCCAAACGACGTGCAAAAATCTGCAAATGCAATAGATTGCAACATCCCAGTTAATTAAAGAAATTTTTTTTTGGCATAACAGAGTGTTGGAGCTAACAGTCAAGGGTACAATGCTAATACATGGTGTGAAGTGGCTACCATTCTACACACAAGGTAATGTTATCTGAGTTCATGTGTCACATACATGTTACTCTCAATCTTCTATTTGCTACAGTTTAAATCTTGTTGAATTTTGAATAAAGTTTTATGTTGCCTTTTTACATCCCTCTTGCAATTTGGTGAACCATTCTTACCATCATCATCATCATATTCGGTTTAATGTCTGTTTTACATGCTAGCATGTGTTGGACGCAAAAATTTTTTTTTGGTTTTAACGTCATTTTCCCCCAGTAACTGGGGCTCAAACGGTGTCCTTCACAGGGGCTTGGATTTAGCAGTGAGGAATTTCTTGGCCTGATGCCCTTTCTGATGCCAAGCAATGGCTTTTTCTTTTGTGAATTTCCAAAGTTGCCTGCTCAGGGTATCGAACCTGGAATTTTTGGTTACGTTGCAGTTGCACTAACCATTAAGCCTGTGGAGAATTACCTGGGCAGGAAGTTTAAGATTAAAAAAGCATGATGAAAATAGGCAACATGTGACAATTTCTTAGTCTCTTTGTCTGTGTCTGTCTGTCTCTCTCTCCCTATCTCTCTGTCCTTCTATTTGTCTGCCTGTCTCTGTCTGTCTCTCCCTCTAGCTCATCATCCTCCCTTTTTCTCTTTGGCCAATGAATGCAGGAAGGAAATAGTACAAATAGATCAAAATGCTCAATGTTATAATTTACTAAACTATTTCTTAGTACTAATATTGGGAGTAAAATTTTTTGGTCACCTGCAGTGAACACATTCCTCCACTAATCATAGTTTGTTTACTAAAATTGAGCACAGAGTAGTAGACCAGCACTTATCACCTCATGACTTCATGACCAAAGTTAATGTTTATACTGCATGACTATCCCAAGTGATCCCAATATGTTACCATTTTGGATCACCAATTAATATCTTAACAAATCTCACTTCTCCTCTTTTGAAGACACTCAGCTTTGCTGTTAATTTTCAGTTTAATTTTTGACTACATATCAATGCTCTGTTAAGTACAGAAATATTTCTTTATGAAATCTTATTAATTCTTCTTCCTTATCTTTAAGCTGGCTTCAATCTGTACTGACCAACTGTTTGTAATCTTTTGGGAAATAAATGATGTAATTCAACTTTAAATGCCCAGTAGAAATTATCTTAGAACTTACTGAGTTTGGTCAAATATAATAATTAAAAACAGTTGTTACTTTTTACATGTTATATGTTATGCAAGAATATTTATAGCATGGTCAATGGCTAATAAAATCAAACATAGAAACATTCAAAATACACCATTTCAACATAGAACACCCAAAAGCATAAAAAATATAAATGTATAACTTTTTTTCTAATTTATAGTATTTCACTAGGTTACCTTCACAAAGAAAGTAAAATCTCAAAATTTTTAACTGATTGGCCTGGCACAAATGTCATTGTGCACCTTGAAATTTGAGTTTTATGAAAAAATATCAAATGAGAAAAATGCTTGCAGAAATGATTTGGTTAAGAGTCAGCACCAACACCTGAGGTGCTAGAGCATGTGGCTATGACAGTCACAGGTACTGGTTTTAACCCACTTCAGCATATATATATATATATATATATATATATAT
>RDPX01000213.1:1255527-1265876 GCA_003991215.1 Morbakka virulenta
GTTACCATTTTGGATCACCAATTAATATCTTAACAAATCTCACTTCTCCTCTTTTGAAGACACTCAGCTTTGCTGTTAATTTTCAGTTTAATTTTTGACTACATATCAATGCTCTGTTAAGTACAGAAATATTTCTTTATGAAATCTTATTAATTCTTCTTCCTTATCTTTAAGCTGGCTTCAATCTGTACTGACCAACTGTTTGTAATCTTTTGGGAAATAAATGATGTAATTCAACTTTAAATGCCCAGTAGAAATTATCTTAGAACTTACTGAGTTTGGTCAAATATAATAATTAAAAACAGTTGTTACTTTTTACATGTTATATGTTATGCAAGAATATTTATAGCATGGTCAATGGCTAATAAAATCAAACATAGAAACATTCAAAATACACCATTTCAACATAGAACACCCAAAAGCATAAAAAATATAAATGTATAACTTTTTTTCTAATTTATAGTATTTCACTAGGTTACCTTCACAAAGAAAGTAAAATCTCAAAATTTTTAACTGATTGGCCTGGCACAAATGTCATTGTGCACCTTGAAATTTGAGTTTTATGAAAAAATATCAAATGAGAAAAATGCTTGCAGAAATGATTTGGTTAAGAGTCAGCACCAACACCTGAGGTGCTAGAGCATGTGGCTATGACAGTCACAGGTACTGGTTTTAACCCACTTCAGCATATATATATATATATATATATATATATTATTATTATTATTATTATTACAAGAATTTCTCCTTCACATAATAAACAAACAGCAAAAGTTTAAGGAAAATTTGGATGGGATGACCCAAGATTAATTTGTATGGAATTTGTATGGATTGATCCTTTAACAAATGAAGCTGGGGATGAAAAACAATACAATATGATCTAAACAACCAACTACTTACTTACTTACTTCAGCCTGGAGGTTGTAAGTCAAACCTCCCGACCACCAACAACCAACAACCAAAACAAAATGAAATATGTCAACAATACATATACTAAAAAAATTATCTGTAAAGGTCAGTCAGTTATGGTAAAATTAAGAAAGAGAATTTTCACTGTATACATATTTGGTTTAAGTAGAAAAAGCTAAAATGAAATGAAGAAATGCATGTTAAAAGATAGTGAACAAAACACACCACATGACAAAGGTAAGCAGGTAATATGATTGGATGGCAGTATTTGTGGTTTGTGCTTTTGACCATTACAAACAGTGATAATATGCATAATTATTACTGTTGTTATTAGTGTAAACAAGCATAACCTTCTCATAGTAATTAGCTTCACAGGTCAACTTTTGATACACCATAAGAGCATGGTATTTATACATAAAGTTATATAAGATTGAAATGTTAGATGTGTTTCAAAAACTGTAATAAACATCTGCTGTTATAATGCCAATGGAGCAACTTATTCAATAGAAGCTACCTTAATACTGAGCTAAATGTTGGGGACTTTTAAAGTTACTTCTTATTGTGGTTCTATTCCTATCTCAATTTTAGCTTAAAAAAAAAGTGAACTTGGTAGTCTGTCACTTGACACAACAAAAAACCTAGTCACAGAATTTCCATGGATGTGGGCAAGGTTTAAGATGGGCACCTCTAATAAAAAAAAAGCTGATGATCAACCACCCTTTTTCTGTTGCTTAAAGGAAAATTACTGTTAAAGATATTGTGCTGCACCACCTGTAATCTGTCTCAGATCTCTATGCACGTTTATATGTGGATATTGGCACGACTTCTTCCAATGCTTCATGTGAAATAAAAAAATAGACATCTACATGTGCTATTTTGTCGTCATGTTTATCTATCTTTAATGTGAGGAAAACAATCAAGTGAATACTTTTCTCCTGTATTTCACTTTCAAACGCCAAATTTTGCATGAAAAAGCACACGTCAAATGTGTCACCATAAGCATTTCTAAAGCCATGGGTGGAACCTTCTGCTGATGTGTGTACATGGATTAATAAAAACATTGGGAAATCATAAATTAATAATGCTATGTACTGAAAGATTGTAGATCAAGCTATTCAAATCATAACTATATTTATCCTCAAATATACGCAATTCAATACACAATGCCCACTAAAATTGACAAGGATTAGTTGGATAGTTGAATTTTCTTTTACCAATTTCAAATCTTGTCTAGGATTTTTTTATCAGTCAAAAATGTGGTTCATAACCTGGCAAGGGAAAAAAGCAATAAAATAATAATTTCCTCTTTTTTATCTCAAGTCTTTCCAGGATTAACTCATGATACCAAGCCGTTTTAAGACCAGTAATCTAAAGGGAAAACTGAACAATTAGCATGTCACAGTACGAAATTTTCAACAACATATTTATAGTCTGGTGGGTATTTGTAATTATTTTAACTGCCAACACCGAAAAATAGGTGCCAGATTGTTTACATGTATATCGGCACGTGTAAGCAGCCTTCTGTTGCATGGTATTGCTTTCTGAATAAATCGCAACCATCAGCTTGGTACTTCAGTGTTGTGAATGCGAACGTTAGTCCATATGTGCCTACAAGACTCACTTGCAGGGACAGATTTTTGTCTCGTAACCATCCGGCGTAAGGTTCACAATCCGTGGTACATTCCCAATATTCTTGTACGGGATCATATTGATGTAACAAACATTTTGCATCTTTTAACTATAAAATCCCCTTGATGTGCCGGCCTCGTCAAATTTCATGACGTTTTGTGTGTCCAAATTTCTCTGATAGCAAATGGTACCTCGTCGAGTGCATCCTCGCATTTACCTGCCTGATGTAGCCCAAAATGACGATCTTTTGGGAATTAAAGGTAAGTAGTATAGACTCAAGTCATGAAAAGTATGATACTTCATTTTTAGTTCAAGTGTTTCACAATACTTTCTGGTGGTGCAAACGAGACATGAGTCTGTCATTCCGAAATTTCAACAAAATTACGAAACTCACTTAAGAGCTTGAGATCCACCTCAACCTCAGTGCAACAGTCAACAGTCTCGCGCCACTACAACAGAACCGGTTTAGCCTCAATTTTCGCCCAGTTTGATCCATACGTCCTTAATTGTTGTCTTGGGTGGATACAATTAAAAAATTTTCCACAACAGCTTTCGGGCTACGAAACTAGTTGATCACCACATTGTAAACAAATAACACTAACAAACCTAAAACGAATGACACTGTTAACCCAAAGGGCAACAACGCTAAAAATATTCTACTGAATAAGTAAAGAACATTTCAACGAAAGTCTAGTGTTCGTGTGCAGTAATATAAAAAAACATGCTTGAAGGGGCCGACAAATCACAAGTTTGAGAACGCGGCTGCAAAACAATCGAATGCAAGTTGACCATTATTCCCATACCCACCCGATCGACGATGTGAAACATCACAACCACAAAACAAGTGTACAAATGACCAATTGACCTTCCTCTTCAAAACAGAATTTCAAGAAATAACGCTTACTTACCCATCTTTACTATCGCGTCTTTTAACACACAATGGGCTATGGGAAGTAGTAAAGGTAAACTGGCTTTTCCCGCCTCTTCCGGGAGACTGTGTTGATGAATTCTTATCCTTAGTTGATCCCACTACAAATAAATAAAAGTTTAGGACATCCCAATGAAAATTGCTTATGTTGTCAAACACTCAAGGCACAATAAATAAACTGATCCACGTTCAAAGAAACTCCTTTGTCTTTAAACCATACGGTGTTGCATAAAATATTTAGGTCGACTGAGGTTTCAATACCATGCATCCAAGAAGTTAATTGCTTGGATGTTAACAAAATCTGAAAAAAACCGAAGAAAAACCTTGGTTGATCGGTAATTATATTTTTACAGCACAGAAATCAATAGCTTGTCATAATGGTATTGGGAATCTTTTCAAAGGCTGACAGTGTTACTTATTAATGAGAGTAACCTAAGCAAATCACATGCCCAGTTGACAAAACTTGTAAGGGGCAGGGTAACCTAATTCTGCACTCCCTGCCCACCTCCCTGAGGACAATGGAATTAAAAAGTTCCTTTCCCAAAAACCTTTCTGGTTCGGCAACATAGCTTTTTAAACTTTTGCTTCGTCTGTTTTAATTCCAAGAAGTCTTCGAATATGTGCAATGGGGAAAAGTAAAGTGTAAAAAATTAAGGAAACAAATGTTGGCAGGTACTTCCTATTTCATGTTTTTCTTAGTGCTCCGCCACACCACTTCTGTTTGGGAGGCCTCCTAACTAATTTATGTAAGCCAGGAGCAAGGTCTCAGGTTTGGTCGTTTTTCGGCTGAGGCATCACCCTGTACACATTTTTGACAGTATACATGCATCAATTTTCAATCCCTTGAAATACCACAACATATCTGAGATGTTGCCGTGTCAGATCAGGAAAAGTCCTTCGGAGAGGGTTGAAACCAAAAAATAGAAAAAATAAAAAAGTACGAAGAAAAAAGCCCAACAACATACAACCATCTGCATTTAATTGGCTTTTCACCTTCCTTGAGGTTAAAAAAAGGAGAAAAGAATGAGGCACAAGTTCGTGTACACAAGCTGATCAACTCTATTGGTTTCAAAGCCAATGTTTCTGCTCAATCAACAAGAAAAGATGTCAAACTGCAATTTAGTGCTGACGTATTTATTTGATGCAGCTTTGTGGTGTGTATTATTCCTATCGTAAAAATGATGGAGGTGGTGGGGCAGTCGGGCATACAAGGGCTATTTATACAGGTATGCAAAATACAAAATACAGACGGTTAGCTCCTGATGGCCCACCGCACTACTCGTTGAAATTGTCAGATAATTTAATGATTAGTTGGAATATGACAGATATCCTAAAGGAACTGGTCCTGCCATCGACCACAAGTGAGCAGATGACAGCCCAATCAGAGGCCTTCGTGGTGGGGTATACCCGTTGTTACCCCAGATGTCCTCGGTGTGGTATCATTTTTTTTCTGTGATCGAAATGAAACTTCATGGGCGCATTATGCGCCAACGGAACTAAAACCAAAGAGTGTTTGCAAAAAGTATGACCTTCTTGGAAAAATCAAATACTCCTGCAACAAAAACAAGCAATTCACAACCTCCCTTTATTATTTTACTTGCAACAGGTTCAACCACTTCATCTCTTTTACCAATGCAAGTGGAAACACACGCTGTGAGCATGGATGTCACGATTCCAGCATACAAAGGATGTTCAATGATGTGTTGTGACGTTAATGCATATACCCAAGCAGACATGAGGGCAGTCGAATAATTCACCCTCTGTATTTCCTACCGTGATCTGTCTGATCAGTTATAAATATTTTGTCCAAGTCTGTCGAAACTGCAAATGAAGTCCTGACCCGTCAAGTGCTAAGTATGGTGGCAATAATTTCTGTCTCGAATCGTTTGTGGGGTAAAGTCCCATTACAAGACAAATATAATAAATTGAAGAGCGAAACGCCCTGTTGTTATTTTTTGCAATGCACAATTACTTCACAGTGGCTGCTGCCTTTAACACGATTGGAACCAGTACAATATTGACTGTCCGTATCGGAAACATTTGAGAGTCAATTTCGTACGCCACACAGGTCGTCTTTAATTAAACTTGGTATGAACTGCACCAAAAGAGGATCAAGGTTCTTTTTGAAGACTCGTCCTCCGACAATGACGGAGATCTTCACTTTGATAGCAACCTCTTCACTACGGCGACGATAATAATTTCCTTCAATTGCAAATCGAAACCAGGAAAAGGCTCCACGAGAAAACACCAATGAACTAAAAAAAACATGAGTTGAAAATAGAATGGGGTGGTCATAAAGCAGACACAAGAATAGAAACTACAGGAACTATAGAAACTGAGGAATAAATTAATGGGAATAGGTGTGTTTGTTTCTGCCAAATTTAAGTTTTCAAATAGAAAATAGGGTTAGGTGACAAAAAGGCTCGCCTTAAACTGACAGTTCCCATGAAAACCAAAATTACCTTCCTTTCTACCCGTTAAAGGTCTGGTTTCTTTCTGGTCGTGAAAAACTAAAATTGGAAGATGACGACGGGAATTTGCTCTGTCTTAAATTGTGCGTACTATTAATTTGGTAGATTGTTACCACAACCCCAGTTAAATTGTCGTCATTAAAAAAAAATAAATGTAAACATGAATACTAATAATCGTAACACAATAAAAATGGAAATTAAAAGAGGTTTTTCACACAGATTTCCACGTTTTAAACCTCCAGTACTAACTTCAAGCACACTAAGTACTTAAATATCACCATTATGGAGACCCTCGTCCTTATTTCAGGTTTTGATAGAGTTATTTTAACTGTTATGCTCTCTGGACTTGTTTTAGAAGATGGAAAAATTATCAAGATGTAAGGAAACTGAAAATGAACAAAGAAACGGCGAATGAAAATTATGCCGCCGATATTATATTGGCAAGTACGTTCGCAAAAAATTCTGTACCAAACTCACTTTCCACTAGTTCAAATACATGACGGAGAGACCTGTTAAAAATCTTTTAATAATGAACTATTAATTGAATAAACAATTAAATGAAGTAACAATTCTCAATTCTCAATCCTCAATTTTACAGTAAAAATGTATTAATGGATTTCGGTTTCTTGTATAAGGGTGAAAGTAACAACTGATGAAATGACATTATAACTTCCCATACTAGTTTTTGTGTTAAAATGGTATGGCCCAAGGTACAGAAAAGTATATTTCGAAACGTGGCCCAGCGTCAATGTGTCAAAATCGTCAGGTCCAAGAGACAAAAACAAAATCGTATTACAATACTGTCACAGAGAATGACAGCCTCCCCAAGCTTATAATGAGGACGATGATCGATGATGGAGGGCCTGATCCGGCAAGACGATGCCAAAACTCTTGAAGACAGAACCCAATATACCAGCCTGTAAGAGATAGTGTGACTCAGTTCTCAAACTCTCATTCCCTGCCCACTACGATGCACAAATCAAGGAAAGAGGATAAAATGAAATGAACATCTTTGTGACTATTTTCTCTTCATCAAGTACCTACCTAAATTGTTGAATAGAATTAATTGAAAAAACGTTCATCAGTTACATCAAGACAATACTAATAAATCAAAAACTAAATTTTTAGTGCACTAACAGGATGTTTGTTTTGAAACATTATTTTGCACTCCAGAAGTCAACATTTTAACTTCAGAGTACTTTTCTAAACGGCAAATTCATTTAAAAGATGACCATTCAAATTCCAGGTCGGAAGACAGCGACTTCCATTTGCCCCTGCTGGTCTGTTCCTCATTGATTGGCAGCTGGAGTGTGCTACTGTTATTACAATCAATTATGTTTCTTCCATGAAATGGTAAAATATTATTGCGAAGGACACACAGGAAGATATGCTCAGAATAGTGGTGTGATGAAGGACGACAGAGAATCCTGGGGTGTGAAAGGGAAACTTACTTTCTGGATTAGTTTTCTATTAGGTATCGAGCAAAAAATTTGCCTTACCAAAACAGTTTTCTTTAAAAAATGCAGATATCTTTACATTAGCTATATGCCGTTGATTTTGAGTTTTGGCTTAACGCAAGTTTTGTTATTTGTCCCGGTCATAGTCAATCAAACAGAGCCGCTGCAATATCGTTAATTTTTTCAATTCCGGTTTACCTTCAATAAAATATAATTATAATTATACGTCTTGATACAAATCNTTGATCAGTTACATGTTTCAAAACAAACATCATCAGATGTTTGTTTTGAAACATTATTTTGCACTCCAGAAGTCAACATTTTAACTTCAGAGTACTTTTCTAAACGGCAAATTCATTTAAAAGATGACCATTCAAATTCCAGGTCGGAAGACAGCGACTTCCATTTGCCCCTGCTGGTCTGTTCCTCATTGATTGGCAGCTGGAGTGTGCTACTGTTATTACAATCAATTATGTTTCTTCCATGAAATGGTAAAATATTATTGCGAAGGACACACAGGAAGATATGCTCAGAATAGTGGTGTGATGAAGGACGACAGAGAATCCTGGGGTGTGAAAGGGAAACTTACTTTCTGGATTAGTTTTCTATTAGGTATCGAGCAAAAAATTTGCCTTACCAAAACAGTTTTCTTTAAAAAATGCAGATATCTTTACATTAGCTATATGCCGTTGATTTTGAGTTTTGGCTTAACGCAAGTTTTGTTATTTGTCCCGGTCATAGTCAATCAAACAGAGCCGCTGCAATATCGTTAATTTTTTCAATTCCGGTTTACCTTCAATAAAATATAATTATAATTATACGTCTTGATACAAATCGAAAGAAGTTGTGTATTGCATGTTACGAATCTTTCATATCATGTTTAAATCTTGAAAACTGTAAGGATGAGCTCACAGTTCACTCATCTTCCACCAAAAAATCAGCATTTTGAAAAATTCAGCATAAACAAAAGATGGGCAGTATGCTTTCCTGTTTTTTCCACGTTGGCAAAACCCAGTACTCCTTCACAAAATCACATATCAGGCTAAACCAGTAAGGTTAATTGAAAAATCACCGACATAATGTTTTAACAAATTCTCCATGGTGGAAAGCTTTCACTCTGAAACAATTCCCCGGATTTGAAAGTTGCCGCCTTTAAGTCTTTTTGCTTATCCAGTTCTCTTCCTGTCAGTGGCATGAAGGGCTGATTTCAGGGGGTTTTTGTCGATTTTTTTTGAAAGCTTGCGCTGGTAACTAAATGATAATGGTTTCCTGCTGCTTTTCTACCCTGATTTCAAACAAACTTTGGGCATATTGTTTGCAAAATAAATAAATAACTAAAAGCTACAGCGTGACAGGAACTAGATACTCCCTAAAACTTACTCACAATACTTTTAATACTATTACAACTTTTATCACGGTTTTACTTCCCTTCAGTTGTTTCTAAAGTTGGAGTATTCCAAAAAACCCCTCAGTACTCACGAACGTGCCAACTTTTCCTTCTGTTACTATTGTTACTGTCACTGCTACAACTATTCCTGCTGCTTGTAATATTTGCTATTGTTGCTGCGTAACCCTTTCTTTGTCAAAGTGGAAAGGGGAGTTTCATATTTGTGACGTACTGATGAAACCGCTGATAGTTATTCGAAGAAAAGAACAACCTCAAGAGGAAATATTCCGGAAGTGACATGACATAAAACTTCCGCCGCCTTTAATTTGTGAGAGAGACTAAGTTCCACACAAACGTGTCTATTAGTTTTGTTTTGTCACATCTTGAGGTTTTTTTTAAAAAAAAATTCAACTACTGCGTTGTTGATTTCAATAACCTCACATTTCAGCCTCATCACAGTATTTCATAATTATGTAATGTATGCCCATAGTATGTACAGTGTGGTTACACAAAACTTAATATTTTATTGTGTTCTGCACAAGTGTCTTCAACAACATAAAAATAAAGGTACTCTTGCGCTAACAAAGGAGGATTCGGAATATCCAGGGTATGTGGGAAATTCCTCAAAACCTAGTAAAAGGGGGGGTTGAATTAAACGGGGAGTGTAAAATTCCCTTAAATTTAATAAGCAGAGGGAGGGGAGATAGAAAACGTTTTTTAATGTGCAAAAATTTTCTCCAACCAATATAAACCAGCTATTTGCTTGGGTACTACAGTCATCATCAAAGTGTCAATCTGCTCCATTGCTTTAACGGGTGTATAATGAAATCGTAGGAACGAGAGAAATGAGCACTAAAGTCAGACAAAAAAGTTTGACGAGCTAACAAGCTAAATTTATCAGTCGTCTTCAAGTATTTCAAAATGCCAGGTTCTTCCAGGGATCATGTCTGTCCGAGTGTCGTTCTTGATATCATGGGTTCCTACCTGTGTGTTCAGGTGCGTGCACCAGTAACGGCGAGTGAAGCGGGAATAGCTCAAGCCTGATGAGCAAGGAATAGTAGAGCTGAAACAGAGGACCTATGGAATATAGAGGCCTTCTATCGAAATCTGACTTGTATTGCTTTCGTATGCTAATTTTCTTTATGCGTTATAACATGCAGTTTACTTTCTCTGATGATAAATTAAATGGAAAGTTTAAAAATTATTATCGTTATCATTATTATTATCGAGTGGTTACACACCATCTATTGGTGGATTGGTGAAAAACCCGCATTCAGCGCCCAGCAACAAGCCAGGTAAGTTGAATGCAAGCACATGTACTGTAGCCATAAGAGTGAGATAAATAGAAAACCAAATCAAAATGCCATTTTTATTATCATTGTTATTATTATTATTATTATTATTATTATTATTATTATTATGTACGGTTTTCTTATGAATGCTGTTTATTTACAATTACTTACCGAGTCACACCCAGTGACCTGAAGCAAGCAAAGGTTTCTACGAGCAACTTAATTGTTCAATAAATGTGGAGTACAAAAGAAAGTATAATACAAATAGGATTAAAA
>RDPX01000213.1:1268888-1323113 GCA_003991215.1 Morbakka virulenta
CTCTCTCTCTCTCTCTCTCTCTCTCTCTCTCTCTCTCTCTCTCTCTCTCTCTCTCTTTCTCTCTCTCTCTCTCTCTCTCTCTCTCTCCCTCTCTCTCTCTCTCTCTGTCCTTTGTCTCTCCCTACCCCCTCTCTCACCCTCTTCCTCTCTCTCTCTCTCTCTCTCCCTCTCTCTCTCTCTCTCTCTCTCTCTCTCTCTCTCTCTCTCTCTCTATGTCTATCTCTGTCTCTTTCGATTATACAGCTTTTACCCTTGTTATCAATTCTAATAATGCCTGGCCTCCTTGCTTCTATAACATTGTCGCATTGAATATTTGTATCCCACAACAATTTACATCTTCGTTCTCCTCCACTCCCTCTGGGCTATGTTCATACCATTTTTCCTTGTGTTCTAATGCATTTTTCTTCCACAGTTCCCAATGAATTTTCTTTCCTACGTTATTGTGGCGTCTCTTCTATTCTTTCCGAGCTAATTTCTCACATATACTTACTGTATGTTCCACACTTTCTCCTCTCTTTCCGTACATTCTGCAGATGGGACTGTCAATATACTCTTATCAAAGTAGTGTTTTACATAATTTGTTCTGATCACCTGTTCCTCTGCAACACATACCAATGCCTCTGTCTCAACCTTTAAATCACTTTTGACTAAAGAATTCCAGCCTTTGTCTGTCTTCTACGGCATTTCCCTGACGAATTGTCTATACATCTTTTTCTCTGTCTATTTCTGTTTAAGCTCCTTCGCATTCTGGCGTTTGAATTCACCTTTATTGATGATACTCTCTGTCTCAATTGTTCCTGACGTACGAATCGCCTGAATTAGTTTTATCACAGAATTCATTACGTATAAGCTTAAGCTTTTTATTTTTCTCTAACGCGGTGTTCTATGCTTATCAAACCTCTGCCTCCTTCATACCTCTTCAAGTATAGTCTATACACATCACTCTTGGGAGAAAATGCACAATACACTGCCATTGTGTTTCTTGTTGTTCTGTCTAAGCTTTTCAGTTCACATCCTTACCATTCCAGGATTTCTGCTCCCTATCAGAAGATAACTACTGCCCATGTGTTTATCGCTGAAATTTTGTTTCTTCCACTCAACTTTGATTTGCGAATCAAACTAAGCTTTCTTTTGAATTCTCTTGTAATTTTCCCTCTCATCTCATTTTCTCTTGTATTATCCACTTCGAGTATCCTCAAATATGTGTAACCTTCCTGTTCTACATCCTTCATTATCTCGCCATCCGAGAGCTCTATCCCCTCACATGTAATTATTATCCCTCTCTTTATGGTAAAAAACACCACACTTTCTAATACCAAACTCCATTCTAATGTCTGTACTAAAGAAGTGTACCGTGTTCCCACGTGAATCTATCTGTTCTTCATTCTTACCAAACAACTTTAGGTCCACCTTTACATATAAACAGTACACCTGGATGGGGTTACCAGGGTATGTGTCATTTATTCTTGGCTATAAACTATGTTAAATAAATTATTTAAAGGCCTGTTAGGATAAAAGAAGTGTGTGTTTCGAGGGGGGTGGGGGTCACTTTTCTCATTAAAAATACCAGAAAGCATGTAATCTTTAATCCGGAAAAAAGTTTGCTGTTGAAATTTGAAAGTAGTATTGCTATTCTCCAAAACAGGAAAATTCTTTAAGTTCAGACTAGCCTTCATTCTAAACAAATAAGAAGTGTATTTTGTACTTAGATGACGAAAAATCTCTTCTGGAGACAAAAGACCAAGTAATTCGTGAGATTTCAATCTCAAAAAAATCAAACTCACATCAGATAATACTCACAAGAAAACCCTCAGCTGAGGCAAATGTTGTTTTTTGAAATCGTCCATGGGCAGTCTTGACAGATTGCCGGCTGGATTAAGATGGCGAGTGAAACAAAAATAATAAAACTGTATGAAATTTGGATTCAATAAATGCTAACTATTGCCAAAGAAAACAGAGATCTCTACCAATTTTTTAAAGAATAATATAATCCTGAGATCCTTGGCAGCAGTTTCACCGAAATTGCAAAGAAAAATTCATGAACATTGAATATTTGAAATCTTGTTATATATGAACAACATCTTTGATCAACAGCTTTAAAAGGCCCGAATAATATTCCAGGCGTAAGCGTAAAATCCTCATCGCGTGCGTTTCATATATATGCGCGTATATACTAACAGATAGGGACTGTGCATGTGTGCAACCTATTCCCTATAAAAATCACACATACGCCTTAATCCTTCGATTTCTTACCCCTCAAATCAGCGTCTCTTCAATTCTCTCTCACAACTAGTAGCTCCTCAAAATGACATCACTGCAACGCTTATGTGTTAATTAATAAAAAAAATTTTTAATGTTAGTCCAGTATGTATGTCTTTGTTGTTGATCAGACAAATCATTTAATATTTACTAATTAATCGAATTCTCCGAAGAAAGGAAACAAAAACCTTTTCGTGATGTGATTGATATGATATTGTACTTAAGTGGTCTTGAACATCATTTTTAGGTAAATATCAACAATAATATTCGGTCTGGCCTTCTTGGGATCTGCATCCACAAAATGGCCAAGTTGTTGTGATGTTGTAAGGAAAGTTTGCCCGTCTTATTGTGGTCTCTGTTTCCTGTCTTTTTTGTTATTTGATGCCTACCCAAGGGATCATAAACATAAATATATACATATAATTCAGAAAATTTAGAGTCAGTAGTGTTTTATCTCAAAGAATTGTTTTTTTCACCAAATTTTGTCTAATCTTGGAAATTGTAATCTAAATTATAAGTTAAGTATAAGAAACTTAGAAATAAAGCAATTACGCTACGATTTTAGTATGTCATATGAGAAATTACAGTGGTGAAGCTATTTGAATTCAAACACAACTGGATTTATGATTTGGAAAAAGAAAAAAATAGACAAAGATGAAAGTTTTGAAGCATTCAAGATAGCTCCAGTGCTGGAGGATACAATAAATTACAACTACAATAGAACTGCTTTCAAAACTGAATATTCTTCCTGTGGAATCGGAAAATTAAAACGGAATGACTTTAGTGGTTGGTTTTAATACAAATTCAAAATCTTTTGATAATAGCATAGTTTTTGAATGAAATAGACTGCAAATCGACTGCGAGATTTTAAGTAAAGTAAGTAACAAGACCACTTTCTGGTCACCTACGTTTGTTGCTATGAGAAAATGAGATTTGTTAAGGCAGGAGTAGGTTAAGTCAATAAAACAGTGATGTTACAAAAGCTCCAAAATCCCCCCAAGTTCTACTTTTTGCTCTAAGCAAAACGTCGCAGAAAAGTCACTTTGTGTAACCAAATTACAGCTATTCCTCTGTGGCTATAACAACCTAACAAATCTTGTTTCTGTTGGTATTCGTACCAGCTCATGAATACATTCATTTCTGCAAGCTACATTTTTGGTTCATCCACTATCAACTCCCACTTAATTGGATGATACTAACTCGAAAACTTAAGCCTATTAAATGGTCTATGGTGTTGTATGCCGGTCTGTATTTGAGTCTCCGACAAACAACTGTTTACTTGTTCTCTACTGTTTCAGAAAGCAACATTGTTCTGTGTCCATACAATAATGATAACCCTCTTTTTATTATCTTTGTGTAGACCTGCAAGTTTGAATGAAACAAATGTTCTAAGAAATAATATACATTAAAAAAAGTACCCGATGAAAAACATTTTGCTTCAGTTCTCCATCTAGTTTCACACCCTTTAGCAAATTTAAGTATTTGTGCAATATATCGACACACAATGTCTTGCAGACATGACAAAGGATGACGCTGATAATAATAGCAATAATAATAATAGTAGTAGTAGTAGTAGTAGTAGTAGTAGTGGCAGTAGTTGTAGTAATAGTAATAGTAACAGCAATAGTAATAGTAATAGTAATAATAATAGTAATAGTAATAGTAATAGTAATAGCAATAGTAATAGTAATAGTAATAGTAATAGTAATAGTAATAGTAATAGTAACAGCAATAGTAATAGTAATAATAATAGTAATAGTAATAGTAATAGCAATAGTAATAGTAATAGTAATAGTAATAGTAATAGTAATAGTAATAGTAATAATAATAGTAATAGTAATAGTAATAGTAATAGTAATAGTAATAGTAATAGTAATAGTAATAGTAATAGTAATAGTAATAGTAATAGTAATAGTAATAGTAATAGTCAATAGTAATAGTAATAATAATAGTAATAGTAATAGTAATAGCAATAGTAATAGTAATAGTAATAGTAATAGTAATAGTAATAGTAATAGTAATAGTAATAGTAATAGTAATAGTAATAGTAATAGTAATAGTAATAGTAATAGTAATAGTAATAGTAATAGTAATAGTAATAGTAATAGTGATAGTAACGCAAATGGTAGCAGAAGTAGTAGGAATAGTAGTAATAGCAATAGTAGTAAAAAAACTAACAAAAGCACATATTTAGGTTGCTGCAAAACTTGTCTGCTGAATAAAACTAAATAATTAAGGTAGGAACAATTATGTATAACGAATGAAAGTCATACAATTTCTTTAACTTTGGATTTTTTGGAACTTAATTGTTTAAAATGATGGAAACAAGTTTATCTCAAATTTGATTTTAGTTAACAGCAACACTAAAAATATTGAATCATATGCCCAGAAGCCAGGGATTCTTAGACATTTAAGATAGCAAGTGAAAAAAGAGAAACGAAGATGGTACCGATTTTGTCAGTAATTTTCAAATAAAAGCCTGTCAAATACTACGTTATATTGATTCACTACAATGTTAAAAATACTCCAGAATTAATTTGCTGCCAAATATCCTTTGCATGCAATACACCAAATTATATGAAGTAAAGAGCATTTCGAACAAAATGTATACTGTCTGAGGTGTTGTGTTGTAGCCTAGCATTACAGTAAAGTGACTTTTTCACAGGATTAAAAACGGTTATAATAATGATGATCTTAATAATGATGAGAAATAATAATAATTACAGATTACAGCAACTTTGCTATAAAAAAGTATCTGATTTCAAAGAAGAGCCAGAAGACAAATTAAACATCCAAATACAATAAAAATACAATAAAAATACAATAAAAATCTCCAGTAGAATTCATGATATGAGAGAAAGACCCAAACGACGGTGTATAATAAAAGCAAAAAGAAAGCCATGGCAGCGATGGATCACACTGAAGAAGTCAAGGTTTGTACCTGCTGGAAAAGGTGTGTTCACTGCAACGAGCCCTGAAGATAGCACGTGGCAATAAAAGAAAAAATGAGACCAGATGCTGAAACTCTAGGAAATTGAATACTTTATTCCATCGAATAATTAGAATCAGTTAAATGTTCGCTAAAAGTCAAAAATCTGAAAAAAGAGATGGTAGGTCTTACTGGAAATAAAAATAATGGAAAGGAAATACCGTCCCGGAAAAGATGCTTAGAAACTTATGTAAAAGAAATGAGAAAGACCGTTAGTTGAGGCCAAGCATCGGAAGCAAGATGGAGAAATATCAAGTGAGGAGCACGTGGTAGATTTCATTCAAAACAGAAAAACCAATGTGGTCCTGGGAGGCAGTAAAGAGAGAACATCATCAAAAGCAGCACAAAAATGACATGGAAATCAAGAACTCAATACCAACAAAACAGGTTGCTTCCAGACAAGTAGAAACAATAACTTGGGAAGCTTTAATGCTGATAATGAGGCGATCGTATATCCACTTATACTAAGAAAAGTAAAATATTTTGTAGCTACGGGTGAAGAAGCGAGTGAGCTGCCTCACCTGTCGCTTACTGCTGATGGAATTTTCCTGTGTGTACTTTTCAACAAACTTATTAATAATGAAAATGTAATTCATTTCACCTCGTGATCCATATACGCATTAAAAACAAAAAAACCCAGTAGCAGACAAGGAACTCAATACAGGGCAATTATTTCTAGATCGTTCCGGTCTTTATTACATCTACGGAAAATGAAATACATTTTGCAAAACTGCACGAATAATAAGATAACATCTCTAATATTATGTTTGGTATGAAAAAATTGGAAAAAGATGACGTACTATCAGCAGTCATTTTCCCTATTACATTGACTGACAAATCAGCAAATTCCATGGGAAATTTTCACTTCAGAGTTTGTATGCCTTACTATATTTGCTCGTTTTCCTGCAAAAACAAGGGTCAGGTTCGTGTGAAATCCAGCTATATCCTCCAGAACATTACCCTTTTTATTATCATCTTTATGAGCAGCAGGATATAAATAATAATGATTATCATAAAATAATATCCAGTGGGTGTTACCTGAAAAAGTGGATCCAACAGACTTCGTCATGTTTCTGGTTTAACCAGAAACATGACGAAGTATTGGGGGAAAAATTCTTTGGATCATCGTCATTCAGTGTTTTCGAACAGTGCAGACATGAAAACCAGATATTGTAGTTTTAAGTAAAAAGGAAAAGGTGAAGTAAGGAATCGTTACTGGTATTCCGGGATACAGAAGAGTCGAAGGTAAAAAAAATCAGAAAAAAGCAGACAAATACGAACTACTGAAAGAAGAAGTTGACAGATCATGATGAATGAAAATAATGGAAGTAATGCCATTATTTGAAGCGCTAGTTTATATGCCGGTTGGTTTTAATAACTGAAAGATTTATATTAAAGCAAGAATCATGATAATGCAAAACTTGATCTATTTTGGAACAGCTGGGACATTGAAAGGTTACGTTTACAATTGTCCATGGATGAAAGGTAGCCAAGGACCTTTGTTAACTTGTTGTTGCCTAAGTAAAAAAGGCTAGACCGAACAAGATCCATGAAACTGAGCGTTTTGATACAACTGACAAGAACAATATAACTTTTTTTCGAAGAAGATTCTCTTTTGTAGTTAGAATGCATTTTGTAGTTTTGGTTAAATGTAACCAAACTATACAAAACTAAACTAAACAGAACTCACAAATTAACGAAGAATAGTAATATTTACAATGCTAAAAGCTAGTTTTTTTAGTCTCGTGTCTCGGTATTTCTAGTCAGATATCTGGCATTGTTTTTCGTCGACTTATTGTTTGTTGATGTCAGGTTTAAAAGAAGAATGCGAAATCCTTAATTGGCTTTATTTAATTAGGGTCTGAGATCTGAGCCTTGTAGTTTGTCTTAACGTGCTTCATTTTGGAAAAAAATTGTTTGCAGCCGTAAGTGCTCCCGAAGTAGCTCACACACCTTGTTGCCAATTCTTTTATGTTTTTCTTTCATCCTAAAATCCTGAAATCGGGATTCGAATTCTGTTGTTAACACCTTGATGCAGTGTGCGTATTTTTCAAATTTCACTTGGGAAATTTTAATTTTCGATGTTAAAAGTTCACAATGAGATGTGTCCTTTGTACTGAGCTGTTCGAAAAAAAACTTCAGTTTTCTTTCAAATGCCAAAACATGCTGAAACATTTTGTTACACAGCTGATCTTTGCCTTGAAACTTGATATTGAGGTCAGAGAGATGAGATGTCAAATCTGTTAAAAATTCAAGGTCATTGAGCCAGTTATCGTCGCTGAAAAACGAAATGTCTTGCTCTTTTCCATCCATACATAAAGTCACAAATTTGTTCTCTTAACAGCCATAATCATTTCAACGTAGCTGATCGACTTAGCCAACGAACATTAGAAAAGAAAACAACATCCCCAAATTCAATTTCAAAGTCATTCAATATATCCTTAAATTGGCGGTGGTTGAGAGCATGAGATCGAATGAAATTTACAGCTCTAACAACAGGTTTCATGACATCTTCAAACCCAAGAACTTTACAGCACAAATTTTCTTAACGAATGATACAGTGGTTGACCAGCACAACGCATGCATCTAAATTCATTTCTTCTAAAAAATTTTTATGAAACCTTTATGCTTACCAACCATCGAAGGTGACCCATCAGTGGTCATTCCACACAGTTTCGTCTTGTCGAGTTTGTATTTATCAAAGAGAGTTATCACCTTATCTTAAGGTGAGTAGACGTCCTTTTTTTCAAGAACTTTTTTTTGTTTTGGATCCGTGTCCTTTTCTTTTTTCCTGTCCTTTATTGTCCTGTTTTCATGATAATGCCCTTTATGTCCTTTATTCGCGGAAATAACTACCATAGTAGGATTTTTTTTCATTTAATCATTATTCGAAAGCAGAAATAAGGGACAGCTCTTTGGTATAAAGGACACCTACACAATCGATGCACATGTCCAGAAATGCCTTCAACAGACCATTATGTCGGTCACGACGGGGTACAGTGATGACTCGTGTTGAGTGATGGCACTGATGGGCTAATGGTTTACTGACGAGACACTGATGAGTCATGACGCAGTGACACGTAAAGTCTGCGAGTTTAACAGGTTGTAACACCGTGGTGCGAGAGGCAAATTAGTGCTGGGCGAATATCACAGTAAGTCTCATTAAGCACTTGCATACCACATGAGAAACGACACCAATTCTAAACCAAATTTTCGAATGGAATATTCACACACAGATACAGTCATTGAAAAAATAATTGACTATTTGCAAAGTATTTATTACTACTAAGAGAGGGCAGTATATCACTTAACTACTGGATTCTTCGTATCAGGTGCAATGTAAACGCAGACATGTATTGCATTAGAATAATGCTGACTAAAATTATGAACAGTCATTACTTTCTACGAAACTCCAGGCGTCCTTTTTTTTCATCCGAAAAATCTGGTCACCTTACCTTATCTGCAACATCTCTTCAAGTTGTTGTCCCTTTAAAATGACACATATCGAGAAGTTCCTCTGTCACCTCGAATTCGTTTGTAACAACTCGAACAAATACAGTGGGTTGTGCTGTGTCAAAAATATCTATGCTTTCATCCAGTGCAATACTAAAAGAAGCGCACTGTCCGACCAGATCTTCCAATTGGTTTTCAATATTCTCCTTCATTTCTTTTATTCTTCTTGTGACAGTGCGTCGAGAAAGGCGTATGCTTTCGGTATCCTTTTTCTTTTCTGGGTAAACTTCATCGAAAAAAAATTGTCAAGCAATCCTTTACAAACTCTCCGGCACTGAATGACTTTCCTTTTGATACAATTAGTTCTCCAATCTTAAAACTTACTTTAATTTATGCCGCTGTATATTTTTTTTGACCGTAGCAAAAAATCTTTGCTGGGTTTCGATGGGTCTTTTGAGGCGCAGATACTTCTCCTTTCTTATCTGGTCTTTATACTTGTCAAACTGTGTTGCATGTTTCGTCTGAAAATGTCTCTTTACGTTGCACTCCTTTATAACGGCAATGGTTTCACTGCATATCAAACACAGAACATTGTTGTTTCTTTCTACAGCAAAATAATCTGCCCCCCAGCTTTCATTGAACACACGACACTCAGTGTCAATTTTAAGCTTTTTGGCATTCTTTCCTCTTATAATCTTTCAAACAACACTTGAATAAAAAAGAACTCCCAAAGAAAATAGAATCACGAGATTATCTTTCTTTGCAAAAATTGCGAGATGAAGTCACAGAATAGTACTCTGACGAAGTTTAATTCTGTGCAGACGATTTTTTTTTATTATGCTTTCTAGAAAGGAAATACAGAAATATCCAGCAATCAACGTAACAGACTAAGACCCCGTTAACACGACACCGGTGCGATGCAAATCACATTGCCAAAACAATTTTGTTCGCGCGCTTTCTTCAAATAAAGGGAGAAACAAAGAGAAAAAACAAAAGACAGACTTCAAATTAACCTCGCTGTTAGTATTGCCGTCCTCGCTGCAAAAGTGTAATGAAACCACACCGGTGTGCCCTTTTACACTCAGTCAAAACTACACCGGTGAAAAATCTCAACGGTGTGTCTACCGAAGTGTGCAGTTATCCAAGTGAAAAGGTTTTTCCTGAATCTCAAGTTTGACAAAGTTATATGTTTCATTCAATATATTCAATATCTGCAACCTCTAGACAATTATATTTGCTAACAAAAAATTATATAATTTTATGGCCTCGCGGGCCGTAGGTTGCCCACCCCTGAGCTAAATGTAAGATATTATTAGATTACCTTATACAAATTGTCAGAATATTCAAGCAGGACATCTGCATGGCGTTTAAAATAGAAAAATGCGCTTTTCTCACTATGAAGTAAGAAAAAGGAAGCTAAATGGTTGGAATAAATCTTTCAAGACAAGGTGATGAAATGACTGAAATTTAGTCAGAAATACTCCAAAGAAATATAGACTGACCAGGCTAAACATGTCAAGGCGAATTTTAAATTTAAGAAAAAGTACCATTGCAGAATTCAAACGATTTTAGAGGATAATCCAAATTGAAAAACAGTATTAAAGGAAATAACATATCCATATGGGATATTTAATTTTAAGTATTTTGTAGCATTTTTGACACGAATGATAACGAATCAGTCCCAACGAATAAAAGAGGCAAAAAGCTAATTACACCAAACAAAGCGCTTAATCATAAAGTTGTTGTTTGGTCTTTCTCTTTCTTTCTCTTTCTCTTTCTCTTACTCCTACTCTTACTCTTACTCGGATAAAAGTAAAAGCCCCATGAAGGACGTTGTCCTATGTAAAGAGGTAAAACCTAAACTTAATTCCGGCAATTAGGCTGGTGAACAAGATCCTACTGGTGGATTTTGTCGTCATTCATACATGTACTATACTTGCTAATGAAAGAATGGAAATGGCCCGGCCATGACCACGTTGAAGTTGGAAGCCTGGGGCTAACCAGAAGAGGATCACTACCACGACAAAATAGTAAATCCAATGGCGGACCGAGCTAAAAAAATTTCAGTGACAAGGAAGGTAGATCAGCGTTGGAAACCTTTAAAACTTGGAAAGTATTTATTCTAGTCATGGCATCACGACGTAAAATAATTATTTACAAATAAAAAGTCTACTACATTTTCATAAGGTACAAAATCTTCATGTCACCATTCTTTATGTCAAATTTGCTGAAACCATAATAGTTAAAATATATCAAAATTCTAGGTCAGTAAACGAATGGAAAACAAAATCTAAAAAGAAAAGTCAAATTACAATATGAAGAAATCTTAGGATTTCAATCAGAATTAAGGTTCACTGTCCAGAGGATAAGGAAAAGCAATGGAATTTTCAAATTTTTTAGCTCCAGTGGTGCGCAATAAAAAAGAGAAGGACAAGAATGACCACATCTCCTGCATTTCACAGTCCAAATTTTCCATTTTCTCAATACTGCTGTCTAACCCAAATTTAATGAGTGATTTTTGTAGAAATATAAAAAGTTCAGAATAAACTCTTCCCCGCATGATATATTTATAACTATTGAGATATCCTAGTGCGACTCTATTTACACTCTAATCAAACTAACCCTAAAAACACATTTTTTTCATTGTAAACTGACTCTGCTTTTGCTTGCAATATAACAATAAATTCCGTGATATTTTCCTTTAACTAGTAAATTTCTACCACTTCCTACAAACCAGTACCCTTCAGGGCAGCAAAGAATTGGCTATCTTTTCTCAGTACTATTTTCACTCATCAACAGGCCTCAACAATCCGTCTGCTTGACTCGACTGGGTAGACACATGATCAATAGTTTAAATAAATAAAAGTTAAAATATAAAAAAGTGTTTTTCATTTCGTTGTCTACATTTTCGAGATATATTTCCCAAAGCAAATTTGTAATAAATTCTTTTCTTCCAAAATAACCTTTCTTCATTGTGCAATCATACTTAGTCGGATCTATATTTACCATTTGCAAGCAAACCATAAAAGCAAAATAGGTATTAAAAATTTTTATATTCAAGTGAAATTGTGTATTTTACTTTATTTCATTTTTGTGAAAATAAAATACCCCTGAATGTTGTCACTGCACGAATGACTTAGCCAACTGTCGACTTCTACAGGTTATATTCAGCTTGGGTTTTAGAGTACTGAAACAAAATAAAACTCGAGGCATTAATTGGCATCCAGAATGAAATTACAAAGAAATTTGAGTAGTCTACCATGTACATGCAGTCGTAAAGCAAGAATGTATTTTACCTATTTTACACATTTCAACGTATTTTTTATATGAAGACAACGCTTCTTTTCCTTGAGATTTTTCAAAAAAGGACTGTGGCTTGTTCAAAGAGCAACTTGTATTTTTAAATTTTAATTCAAATACCAAGCATAACAGACAACATCTTTACAATTTTATTAAGAAAATGTTTTATTTCTCGTAACATGTGATAAAAATAACCAGTTATGTGCAAATGAACACATTCTGTGTCATTATCTTCATCACTACAAGTGTGAATATCGTACCAGATTGTCCATTAAATTTTCGTGCTGCATGGCCACGACAAAGACCATAATAAAGGAGACTTAAGTATTTGAAAACATTTACATTAACTATACGCACCAGTGGGTTAGGGATGAAGTAAAATGCAATATGACAAAGCAGTAGTAAAGGGGTACATGAGTGGTTGGCTCCTGTGGGTACAAACTTTGTCCTGATCACAGTAACTAAGACCTGAAAACAATTGGTAAGCCACGCCCATACGTGTGAGTTTGTGTTTGTATGTTTGTGTATGTGTATGCTTTTATGTATATTTTTGTGTGTGTCTGTGTGTGCAAGAATATAGCAGGGTTGAAAAGTGCAAGTATTCTTATGAGAAATAAAATTTAATCGATAATAGTCATCCTCTGCACAAGTATATTACTCGACCTACTAAATATACTTGAATTTTGCCAAACTATTGTTTCTTGAGGTATTCTCATTTTCTTATTGCTTTCCTTTGCTTCAAGTTCTTGGCGAGGTTCTCTGTTTTTGTATGAAATGTGCACACCCTAACAATGTTACCTCCTCAATCAAATATGTGCACAAAGACTCACACACAAATTTAACTTGATAATAATGAGCCGGTGACATTTCTAACGTGCTGTTCTGTCAAAGAGTCGTTTGAACAAGGTTTAATACCCCCTTCAAATAACCGGCAGTATCGACCTCACTCCTTCTCCATAAGAGGCCGCAACATGGGTTTTAAGGTGACAACCTTGTTGCAAATTTTCAACAACAAAGATGTGATGTGCCTCATTGTTGACGTAATGAGCTTATCATAGTTCTCAGCAGGAAAGTTTTCTTTGAAAATGTCTTGACAGCAAAAAAACTCGACTGGCTGAAATAAAATGAAAATTTAATTCATCGGCCAATCTCTACATATTTCTGCACTCACTTTTGAAAACAATCACTCAACTCTGAAATAAAAGTTCCAAACGCAATAACTCAGGAACTCCTTGTTCGGTTTACGGTGCTGAACGGTGCGTTCAAATATAATCGTATAAAAGAATGGTTTTGGCAGATGAGTAGTAAAAAGGGGATTAAGACTATTGGATGAGAACATCACTATTGATTCTTGTATTTATGACCACTTGAAAAGGAACAAAGAGGTTGAAAGCAAAGGCGATCTGCAACTCCACTTGCACTGTTCATACAACTTGCTCTTTTTCCTTAAGTAATTCAAACCTTGTTATTCATTTCACTATTGTCCAAGGTTCTTTCAAAAGTCAGAAAAGTCATGAAAAAATACTTCGCTTTCTTACTTTATTGTCATGTATTATTGCACAGATGTAACATGGTAGGGTAGCCTCTAAACACTTGTAACGTTCTGCACGGCAGGTCAAATATTGTATTATTGTTCCTAAATGAATGTTTGTTCACACTCCCGTGAAGAATACCTATTTAGTTTTCACAATTTACCATGTAAGATTTGAAATTACACTGACGATTATAAAGTCTTTACAAACTTCAGAAATCGTTTTAAAATCTTGCTGTTTTTTTAAAAAAACCTCATTAAACTGACCAACGTCAAGCAAAGATATTAAATCATTTTGAAAACCTGCTTTTCTTAATGTTCTTTTTTAATTGTCTGGTTTCCTTTTAGGGTTAGAAAAAAGAAAGATGGTCAGACTAATAATAACAATAACAACAACAACAATAATAATAATAATAATAATAATAATAATAATAATAATAATAATAATAAACATGCCACTCTGAGAAGATCATTCGGAATAAAATATTACATAAACAACAAGATGGTACGAAAACTAAGTCTCAATAAAGCCCATGTAAAATCATAAGGAACAGTTTTGACCATCAAATATAACTCAGTTAAAACCCTGCCCTTATTCAAATATTACATATACTTACGAGTAAATCCTACGTCATCGCTGTGTCTGCGTCTGTTAGACATTTTAGCGTCCAGTGATAACCTTCGCTGCTTTCGTTCCTTGCTTTGAGCTTTGGGGGAAATTGTTTCTTTTCCTACAAAACTGTAATCTGATGTGGTATCCTTTTTGATAGTGTGACAGACTTTCTTTTCATCTCGACAGTGACTTGACAAATATGTTGTATTGTTTTCTGCTATAAACCCACTGGAAAGCTTCGAGTTTTTATCCTTGTGTTTACATTCGCTTGTATTATCAGTTGTAAAAGAACAGCTAATATCCGATTTTGGAAGGTTAGTGTCCAATTGGATTGGAGAACCATCAATCTCTTGAGCATGAAATTGTCTCGGTGTCTTCTTTTCTGTTCTTTTACCAGATTCTAAATTAGTATTGGTGGGTTCTGATCCCTTGCCTATCCTATTTTCGGCCGAAGAGCTGGAGGATGTAGAGTCCGTGTCGTGACTTCTGCGGCGTCTAAATCTCCTTGTCAAACTATTGGTTGGTATCTGCTGAACAATGGCCGAGTTTGCATCGCCGATTTCCTTCTTCACTAAGTCTTTTGGACGAACAGGGATCACTCGACTAACAGAAAACAAAGGCTTTAGCCAATCCTTGTTGTTGTTAGTTTTCTTTAACTGTGAAGGCTCTTCATTCTCTTTTTCCTTACCTACGTAAATAAGAAATCGTAAACAAAAGTATGATAATGTTTCCTAAATAACTCAATAGGGGTACTGAGAAACGTGGAGTAATCTCAGCAACACTTAAGGGGGAAAAAAGGATACAGTGATAACAGCGTACTGCACAATGACGCGAACCTTGATTTAAAACAGTCAAAATATCCCAATGCAAACCATGACCTACCAATATTATTAATTTTTTCTTCAAAAAGATCGACGTTCCCAGCTGAACCCACTTATATTGTAACTGGATAAAAACAACTCAAAAGTGCAAGCATCGAGGAACAGCGAGCACAATGTGTAAAGAATAAAAAATAACTGGGTAGCATTGGACTTCAGTTCTTAACATCCTTAGATAAAAACCGGGTTGAGTTCAAAAGAGATTTCCTCTGACCTGGCAAAGAAAGAAAAGTATTGCTTTCTTTGAAAATGTTACGAAGTGGATAAGAAACACAATACATTTTATCTAATGAAAACCAGGTCTTGTTGGCATTTAACCACTTCTCATTACTTATTTTAGGTGAATGGTTAAAAATTGTTTTCTTCTCAGAATTTCTTCATCTGACAGGAAACACACAAACAATCATCTTTTTGCCTGACTAATATTATACGACTAAATAAAGTAGATTTCTACCTCGAAGGTAAACTACCACTTTTCAAAGGAAGGCAGACTACCGTCATTTCTTTTAATGCTAAATAATTTAAATAAAAAAATAAATATATTCGTCCTTATTGTAAAATTCGCTATTTTTGCTAACGACCATTTCAGCTTTGCCGGCCAGACTTGACAGAAATAAAATTAAACCATACGAAGAACTCAAAGTTAAAAATAAAGAAATCTAACTGAGAAGCCAATATGATTTTAAAGTATTGCTGAATGAGCCCAAAACCCAAAATATTCTAATTCAAAAATGGATTATTTGGACGAGCTTGTTTGACCACATATAACAAATAAGATTATCACATGTTTAAAAACTTACATTTCCCTTAAGTCTCAGTTCTTCTAAACTAATGCTCTCGCCAATCTCAGGTTCTCACTAACCAACTATCTACTTATTGCTTTGAGGTGATACCTTATGGGAAAAACTTCTGACAGTCAAAAACGTTCAACCAAAGTCTTTGCAAACTCTGCAGTAAAATAACAACATAGGTGTTTTAGTACTACCATAGAAATTTTAGCTTAACGGGACTTTCTAGGACAAAAAAGACGATGAGCGTGACATGTTTCAAATGTTGTTTATGGAGAAAGTAATAGTACAATGCATATTCTTTGGTAACCAAGGTAGTGTTCTTGTTAAAGTACTAAGCACTAGCAGTAAAGTGTTCCTCTTTATTAAGCATTGACGATTGGCTATAAACATTCCTTAAGGTAGCGTTTAAATCGAACGCCCCTTGCTCAAGGTATGCATGATAGTAAAAAGAACACTGGTTTGCTTTAGAGGGAAGTATAATGAGGAATTCAACCCCTAGCAGTGTGCTTTGGTACAGCATATGACCTAATTAGGAAATGAGTGTAGATTCAATCTAGTTGGCGCAATGTTATTTCGATAAGGCGTCCCTTTATTACACCAAACAGTGTAGCTTTCCATCTCATTAACCTTCATCCTCGAGTGGCTTTTAGCCTTGATGTGTGGTGACTCACTAGTACATAAAAAAGGCTAAACTCACCCCCAAGTTGCCGAGAGAGAAGATAAAAAAAATTTGATGATCGTAAAATCTTTCTCAAGAAGCATGTGTGTAAAGGAAAGAGATGCTTAGTCATATCATGTGTAAAGCTAATTAAAAAAGACTTTTGAAACACTTTAGTGAAACATATTACTAGAAAACTTTCGAAGTGTGGTAAAGGACAAAATTTAGTACAACACAAGAGTCAACCGTCGAGTGTTATTTCAAGAAAAAAATAGAGACTACATAAGACCTGTTTTCTTTCACCAAAGTTCAGACGTTTCTCAGTAAGTGTTCATTCACCTTTAATTTCCTAAAGATTTTCTCAATTTTCCCTGGGAGGAACTCAGGCTGGCACAGTAATAAAGGACTAGTACCCAACTCTCAAGGCAAAACTCTGTCAGAAAGAGCAAGTAAAGAAAATTAGTTTACACTAAAGGACAAGTACATAAGCACCTGCTACGAAAAAAATGGAAACTTGTAGGAAAGGAAATAATGGAGACTCTTCAAAAATGCGCTTATTATAACACCAAGGGGTTGTTTTCCAAGTATCAAGGTAAAATTTTGAATTTTCCAAAATTTAACCTTTGGATTAAAACTCTTTCCTTTTTCCCCTTAAGAAGTGTGGTTTGAGAAATTACATAATTTGGGGGGACTTTAATTGAAATTAGTCCTACTGCACGCATTTGTTGGTGGCAGTACTATTCGATATTTTTCCTCGTGGAAGCACTTTTTTAAAGGTATAGACAAACCAAACTGTAGCTGTCACATTCCAGAGTTTTAAAGAGTCCATGTTTCAGCCTTTATTATATTGTCCACGATTGGGTTGCGTTTCATCTAACATTCCAAAAATAAATTCATATTTCTTGCCTTATTTTCTTAGATTCCTTGCCTTTAATGACATCACTCGAATTTGCTTAGGGTACGTATGTAATAGAAGTAATTATCGCCCAGCTGACAGGACGATTGTTTGAGTAGTGATCCGTAAGAAAAAGTTTTAAGTTAACAAGTTTCCGGCCCTCATTAAGACACAACTCTATACACTATTTTGACCTAACTTTTTTCTTTGTTACATTTATCAATGGAGCAAAAGGTTAGTTTGGAATTCTCTAGTACTTTTACTTAGTTGTTGGTAAATTTCTGATTTTCTTCTGCCAGAGAAGATGAAAATGAAATCATTTATTTGTTTATTAACTTTTGCTTTGTAAACAATGAAGAAAATAAAAACTGGGACTTCTTGAAAACGAAAGTAATTTTATGCTCCCCAATATATTTTTCTGCAAGTGCAGAGAGGAACGGGAGCATTAAATGATAGGAGTAGATACCTCTAAAAGAATTTGCAAAAAACTCTCCGAAACTGAATCTACTAATCTTAAAGGAGATATTTATTAAATTTGTTGCTCCTTGACTTAATGACGAGAAGTAGTGCAGCAAGGTTTTGGATTATTTGTTCCATAATTTAAAGACAAATATAAATCTCCGTTGGATTTTTAGATTTGTTAGGCAGACTAAATCAATTACAACAAACGTTCAGAAAATCTTTGGCCCTTTGCCCTCTTGCTATTTTCAGTATTTTTACTCCATCAAGTCAATGTGTACATTTTTAAAGTACTGTAAAATCTGTCTACGCTTCCTGTTGTTTCCATTCATAAAAATGCCCAAGTTGACTTGAAACGCAAAGTTGCGTAACATTTATATAGCTAATTGCACCCTTTCCCATATTAACAAAAGAATTGAGAGTTGTATGTCGGTTGGTTAAAGCAAACTTTACTTTTTCTCTTTCTTACGCACCTCATTAGTCTTACACAAATCATATGATTTACAACTTTATAGCGTATTATAAAGTTTCAGTATGCAGTCAAAATCATTTTCATGGTATCGATCTCTTTCACCTTACAGGGTTAATCCTGTTTTCCTAATACCCCTCGAAATCTGTACATTCATTAAACTAGGTTAAAGGGTATGGTATCTTGTAATATTATTTTAGTTCCATAGTGTCTCACTTACTAGTTTTTCTCTCCCTTGTATAATTTCTTCTCTTCAAACTCAAAGGTAATGAGAATGACCACGGCATAACACAACAAGTTCTACCTCCACAAACTCTATTTCAAGTATGTCCTCTCATATGTTCCTTTAGGTTTGCACAATCCAACAAGTATCTTCTTACAAACTAATGGGATTAAATCAGGCCATCTTTTTATAAGTAATAATAAAAATTGAAATCGTCAGTTTGGTGTCTGTCCTTGAACTTGATTAGTATGCATCCCTATTCATGCAAGATTTTCACGTCTTTTGGACGTACAAGTCTGTGAATAAAATGCGCAAAAGTAACAACTCTACACTTTCCTTTTGTTGAAACTTACATTTTCCAGATTTAGACAACCAAATATTCAAGTTTAACTAAAGTTATCAATGACCATTGCAATTCTAAAGATCAGACGATAAGAATAGGTGACATCCTCTTCCTTAATCGGCTCATCATTCAACATCAACACGATCTTCAGAAGTTCTTCAATAACTCCCCATTTGAATCCATTACTCACGATTCTGGTGATCTTTTGTATTTTTGCTTACAGACATAAAAATATCTAACATTTTTCTCCTGCCAGTGAGTTCATGTTACACCAAACAACTTATCATACGTTAACATGCTCTTGTAAACATGCTCTAATGCGCTTAGGACCACCTGATACACTATTTCACCATGCCAAAACATTGTGGTAAAGCAGTGTAAATAAAAAAATAACACTTTTCAGGGGGTAAAATTTTATCGAATCAAATAAGCTCTCTGGAAACCTCTTTAAATGGTGGCCACTCTTTCTGTGGTTTATGCCTGTGTTGTACGATGAACCAAAAACACACCAACGTTTTGGAATGAGCAACAGATTATCCATATCAGTGAAAATGCAAAATGTGAAAATAAACTATGGTTTTTTGACGTATACTAGGAATTACTGGATTAACATACTAGTTAACTGGAACGAGAAGATTCTCAAGTCCTCGTCGTAACAAATTTTATCATACTGGTTGAATCACGCAATATATATAATTTCCTATCAGTAAAGTTGAAACAATCAAATTGCAGTGTATCAGATGCGAGAAGGTAGAAATTGGTAAAGGTAAACATCCTAAATTTGCTTCAGAGGATTGGAAAATGCAGCCTCCTGAAATGAAGCCACACTGATTCTCCATAAATATCCCAATAAGGAAAATGTACGGAAGAATGTATTGTATGGTTTTTTTCCTGTGTAATTCAAGCGATATACTTATTATAAATGGAGTGGTGACACGTATTTGGTACTATTGCCTTAATTAGTATTGTGATCCATTGTCGATAGATACCTAATGGACAGGGTGGATTTACATGTGGTATTCACAACCCATCATTTCTTTTAGAAATTGGCCCAGGGAAAGACAAAATAGGAATTTCTAAATGACTGAAAATATTTAATGTCGTTCTATTGAAGTGGTTAAATAGGTTCGAAGTACTCAGTGGATTTGAGTTCCATGTGGCTGAAAAGCTCTTTAATTGGTGTATTCGTATATACTAAAACTATAAAGATGTAATTTTTCTTCAAAACAATTACCGCTAAACAAGTACACGGCAAAAAATCCAAAATATTCTTAACTTTATGATTATTGTATTGCAGGTAATCTTCCTGATCTACTTCATAATTGGGGATAATTCTGTTGAAAATTTTCTAAAGTGTCCTTGTTTGTGACAAGAGCTAGTGCTATCTGTTTATATCTCGCTGTGTAACATCCAACAAGCTGAACAGGTAAAGAAAAATTGTTCATAAACGTTTTGATGAAACGCTTGCCAAAGAAAGGCTTGTTTAGTTTTATTTATATTGTTTGTTACACAGTATTTAAAGTTACACTGGTATCCACTACAGTATTACATCTATGTTTATCGATATCCACATTAACGTTTAGAAATTTGTCTTTTGACCACAAAAAGATAGGCTTATCCTCTGAATCATGAGACTGATTAATCGGGAAGTGCACAAATTAATTTCAGATTTTTGTGTATCAAGAGTCTGTACCATGTTCGTTTATTTCAGTATGAATTGAAGCACTCTTTCTTTACTTTGGACTGCGACCAACAAATTCTTCGTATTTTATTGCCAAATGTAATAGTTTTGCAGTCTAACTTACGTTTTGAAAAAAAACAACCTGTCTTCTCAGTTTTTGGTTTATTCTTTCATGTCTTGAACGTCTGAAACTTGTTCGGTTGGTTACTTTGCATGTAATCTACATAATTAGATGCTGTAGCAGGTACTATTTAATAGTCCATAAAATGATAGCGTTTTGCTACATATTCACGAGTCGCAGTATTTGGTTTAATACATTATCCACGTGCATAGTGGCTACACTTGAATGCTTGGACTTGCCTGGTTAGCCTATCGGTCGGAAGTGAAAAAAAAATCACAGTTACGGTCAAAACTAATTTCATGGTAGCTTGCATAATGGTCAAATTTCTGTTACTGCCACTAACGAAGCCAATTTTTTTGTCAGTCTCTTTGTTAGATGAGATAAGGAGCATACTATTTTGCTAATATTTTTAGGACTTTTTTGTGTGATTTTTTAATTGTTTTGCCATAGGTATGTTGCGCTTCAGATTGCCAAATTGAAGACCTAACTTTGAGCCCCATTCAAATTTACTTCTTTTTATGGTTTATCCTGATAACAGCTTTACTTTTCTTTTACCATCTGGATGTGACTATCAAAATGCATGCAACTGCCATTAATATACAGGTACAACACATATAAAGGAAAGTTAATTTGAAAAAATTAACATCTTGGTAGAACCTCAGAAATATAAAGAACAGCCATCAGTGGGACACAAGTTTGTTCTGTATTGTTCCTTAGCTTCAAATTACACTTGGAGAACTTTAATACAAAAAACAATTCTCAGTTCTAATGGTTCCATGTATGCTCTGTGTGTCTCCCTTTCACACCTAACGACTCGTGACTAAATATTCCTGGTATCAAACCTTTACATCATCATAAGGATTAGAACAAAGCTTTAAGTCACATAAAGTAAGACAGTGTGAAAAAATCCCTGGCAAAGATATGTGGTCACTTGCGGTCTTGTCAGTAGTAAACAAGAATTTTTAAAAATCTTAAGTCAAGATAAGAGCACTAATTTTGATAGGAAATTTTAAACAGAACCAGAAAATAAGCCAATTATACTCGTACCAGCAACGAGAAAACTACTACTCCAAGTAAACCTTGGATTTTATTCGGAAAAGCCATTTGCCTTCTGGAAGAAATACTTTGTTAAAGTTACAACGACACAAATATCAGCTCGGTTATAGCCTACGCTATCCGACTGGTTTAAAGACATCGAATTTGATCATATAGGTTAAGATTAAAGTTAGCTTTTTTACAATGCATATAGCTTTAAAATTTCCCCACTAGCAATTTTTTAACATATATTTTCCCCAAACTTAAACTAACTTCATCTACTTCGTACTCTGTAGCACACAATTACGCCACCAGAGATTGTAAAGATTGCTATCTTTTCAACATAATAATAATTGACTCTAACTTCATTCTGTTTCTTTCATCTCTTTCTCTTCATTTCTTTATTAGTTGGTTTTTTCTGACATTTTTTCCACTTCCCACTGGTTGGAGATCTACATTTCAGCCAGCTGCTGAAATATCCAGAGGGATAACACGTCTTGGAGATCGCTTGCCTCTTTGTCCTAACTCACAATTTCCTACTAAACCTCTATCTATTATTCACCTTGCAGTTAATACTTTTGACTCAAAGTTGGAGGTACTAGCAAAAAAGAGATTCCATGATACCGATAGTTATATTTAAAAAACAAAAGGCAACGGTTTCTGTTGTGGCGACAAGAAATCAGTCCTGACATCTATACTTTGATTTCTATTACATAACGTTTTTTACAGAGCACAGTTGGCTGTGATACAGTATATTTGGCTTATAGCCTTAGCTATTTTCCTTTGTATGACAGATTTTCTAAAATTAAATAGAACCGCTACATTGGTCGAAGTTAGTAAAGGGGTTCTATTAACCAAATAAATACTTATTGAAAAATAGTTAGTTGGTATGATTTCCATTAGACTTAAAACCAACATTATGTGGTTTAACAATTTGTTTCATTTTAGGGGCTACGAAAAGTTGTTAGTAAAATGTTACTTTTAAGCACTACGTCTAAAATTAAGTACATTACAAAATACAACCAAATTCAATAAAGGTAACGATAGTGGCGTGGTGTCAACGAGTTCTGACAGAACTCGCATATTTATCAAACATCCCCAACCAGCAGGGTCATATTTTTGCAAGGGTTTTTTCATTACTTCTCTTAAGAATTATTTGGTCGTTGCATCACCCACTAAGACAATTATACACTACCCAGGACTAATACAAAGCCTTAGTGATTAAGACAACATAAGCCAAGAGGAAACTTTTGTTTCACTCTGCAAGAAGCGAAAACTAATCGATTCTATAGATAGATGCTATTCTGGTTCTTATTCTATTAGTCTGCAGATGAAAATGATACGAACAAGGGCATTGTAGAGAGAGAATCTATGCCATATAGAGAACGTACAGCTAGTTATATGTAAACAACAGGTAGGTTATTCTGAAAATCAATTTCATGTCACCACCAGTACAACAAAAAGAAAAAGCAAGTGGCTATTTATTGTAAGAAAACCCTTTTTTATCTTGAAAGACATAAAATATTGACGATAAATAAGTATCATACATTTTCTCTGATTAAAAACAATCTTTACTTTGGATTGTTTTTAACAACAACGTTAAAACCCAAAACAACGGATGTGTTTACCTTTCTAGGTTTTTTTATCCGACTTCTGATTCTCTGCAACTAATACTAAAATACTACATGAGCGTTCCTTGATTCCTACAGTTTTTAGGCACTGGACTCAAACTGTTCATGACTACAACTAGGATATACTTGATCCAGTTAGACAATGTCATGTATATATAGTTAAAACCTCACTCCATAAACATCAACGTATTACAGTAAAGGTGGCCCACTGGTAGAGGGGAGGGAAAGCACTTGCCCAACTGCAAATGGATAAATTTTTGAAAAAGTTGATACATCAGTTTTTAAATCAATACCAAAGTGTATTAATATCAAAAATCTAATTCCACAACATACAATTTCATAAATATATCGGAGTATTAAACCATACATTTAGTTTCTGTTTTGATTGGTTCTTTCCTACGAAAACTTCGAAACCTTAAAGAGGAATTCATAGGCTATTTTAGTTTTGTTATTTTCATATGCAATTTCAAGCAAATATATTTGAAAGTATGATGCGTTTTATATAATAAAAAAGGAAAAGAAACCATAAAAAACCCTGGTAGTGAAATATCTTAATGTAAAATATAGCACTTAAGTCATGTACACGACCTCAATTTCTTTTTTAAGTGTGACTATTCATGCCAAGAGGGTATTTTCATAGCAACCAATTTTCTCTTTAATGAACTCAAAATTTAGCGACAGAATTAATTGACGTAGAAGACCTTTCCGAAACTTTTAAGTCTTAATAAATGTAATGCGCAGGTCACTTTATACAACATACCCAAGCGCACAGACATTACCGGTAGTTTCTCTCATTTCTAGAGATTAAAACTTAAAACATTCAAAGCATACAAAGATCATCTGGAGGAAAAAAGTCCCGACTCTGCGTCGAAGGTAAAATTAAATAAACCTTGTAGTGTACAAACTTACCTTTTACAAGAGAACTTCAAGTGGCAAAAAACTCCAGAACGATTGTCATTTTAATGTGATCTGACCTAGATTGTATGAAACATTGAGAAGAAGCCCACTTATGGAGCCATTTTTGCGTCACGTCGCAACCATAAAAGTTAATACTAGGGCTACTCTGCATTTTGTCTTAGAGAAAAACTTCACTCCAGGGCATAAGAAACTAGAGGTTTTCAAAAAATCATTATTTTTAAATGTCTAAGGAATTCTCCATAATTCATCTTAATGGTGTCAAACACAAGCGGTTAAAACCTGCCTTTTACTTCACCATTACTAGCGAAAGACAAAACGAGATTTTCAAAATATTCTGTTTTTATAGGATAACTAAAACACTAAATGCCTTTTATAATGAAAACTAAAATCCTCGTTTTGCTGTCTTATTTCTTAGGCCTCTCATTTTCAATAAAATGTCTATTTCATGTAATGTAAAAAATATCTTTAGGCTGAATTCTCTTCCTGAACCAGACAAAAAATTCACTTTTACGGAAGTATATTAGAATGACAAAAATCCATTGGAATAGTATTTTACCTTTGTTTTGCTCGGAAGTCATTTCTTTTCTCATCCACTTCTGAAATATATTATCTGAGAGATAAACCAAGGTTTTAATCACTGGTTTATTTTTTGCAAGATTTCCTTGGAATCAAGTCATCAATGATGAAAAAAATCTCTGTCTCATGCAACACTTTCACTGCATCATATACTATTATTGGCCCCAGCTCTAACAGCTGAAGGAGTATCTTTAAATATTCTCAGTCATTGTATAACTGGAAATAATCAGATAGAAAAATCAGCCCTTTTTTTAAAAGCAAATTCAATACCTGACATTGATTTCTCATTAATGAAAAAGGTAGGTATTCGACCCGGTTCGGAAAAAGACATGGCATGTAATTTAAAGCTCAAGGATAAAACGACTGTTATGAGTTAACCGCTACAAATAGGAATATCCTTGTCTTTTTTAGGTATACAGAGTTTCCAATGCTACCAGAAAGTTTTAAAGATGGAATGGCGTCTAAAAATATGGAAACTTTACAGAGAAATGATGGGCAATGTATAAGATGGATGGATAAAATACACATTTAAGATTAATGATTTAGTTAAAAAATGATAACCTTACAAAGTTGTTATCTACAGTGACCTGAATTAGAAGCGACTTCAGGTCATGTAACGTATTGTTGATGTCTTTGCCGCTTATGCATACTCATTACATGTAAAGCAGACTGTAAAATCAAAATATAAGATCTTGTTTGTAAGTCCCTACGACAGCTATACTCCTAAACCTTAGTATTATCAACAATAATAGACTTGACAATATGTGATTGTACTAGGTGTTCTTGTGTTTGGATCGTCCGAAACAATAAACACTCCAACTTGACATACAACCAGGATTTTTTATTGTATAAATATGCTTTCTATCATCATATTCAGGTGTCATAACGAAAGGGTTGTAGCTTTGAATGTAAAATGATAACCTTTCGCTTATATCTATAAATAAGAAAATGGGATACCTTTCAAAGGGAAGTATTATATCCAAAGATCATAGTAAGCTGGTTAAGCATTTTTTTGTTTCCAAAGAATGGTTTATGCTAATTAATAAACATCAGGACCTGTGGACGATTAGTAAAAAATTAATTAATTCAACTCTTCAGGTCCTAGTGTGATTGCATAAAATGAACAAGGGGCTTTTTTTGAAGATAACCTGCCCAGGAAAAGCTTAGTTTGAAGAAGAACAACGAAGTGTAATGATTAAGCATGTTACATCCATAATGTTTGAGAGAAGTGAGCTTTTAGGTCATACAATGATTTAATAATGTCTTCTTCTTCTTTCAAGTGTTCCCAGTTATCAGTGGCTGCCAAAGCTAATTTGCAATCTCAAAAAACGCGATTTTGTGTGTCCTCGATACTAAGCCCCTTTTCCATCATACCAGTTTTGATGTAATAATGCAACGTACAAAATTTCAAAACAGATTTAATCGATGACTTATAGAACCAATTGTCAAAATTTTAGAAAATGAAATTTTTCATTATTATTGCAATCATGTCATGTGATTAGTAGTGAAAAAGAACATCGCCATTCGTATCTCAAGTTAACAAACTTAACACCTTTGAAACGTGGTTCGAAGGAGTATATCCTAACAATTGCTATCGACACACACGGATCGACATACCTTTTGTGAATGACGGGTGGCAAAGTCGTTACCAAGCGGAAAAGAAATTAATCAGAGTGGTTCTCAAATGTTTTAAAGCGGAAACGAGCGGGGGGTGGGACATATATAAGCAGTCCAGGAAAGCATGTCCCCGAAAGAAAAACGGGAACTTGTGCAGCCAAGTGGATCTCAAATTTTACCTTGATCAATTAGATTTAGACTTATTCATTAGTTTAAATCAAAGCTGCGGTGACAGTTCTAGATTTTAGTTATTTAAACTTTGGCGATGACCTTAATGTGGAGCAGTTGAAGATTGTAAATCAGATGCTAATGAAAGATAACTTTATAAAATTTATTGCATATATTATATTATCATTACATTGAGTATTGTAGAGTGCATAAAATATATTATATAAATTTATCTTACAGCTATCCTTTTAGACTGTTTAAATATAGCCAACAATAGCAGATCCTGAATGTTTTCTTGGGTGCCTGATAATTGAAGAAAGAAATTTTCCTTATTCGTGTGTTTTTAGTTGAAATTAGGAAATTCGACACCAGTTTCTTTAATGCTCAGTATTCTTGTAGTACAAGTATAAAATTATAATGGTTTACTGTGAAAAAGGAAAAATGAAAAATAACATGGCACCATACACTGTCTATTTTTTCCCTTGAAGATGTAGAAGAGGGTGCTTAACCAAATGGAGTGACTCGGCAAACGAAATGTTCTGTAAAAACTTCAATGACATGTAATCCCAAGAAAAACAAGATTTGTACCCGTATGGACAAATTGCTACCAATCCATCTGAGTAGAAGTGCTCACAGAAAAGGAACCATTAAAGAGGATAAACCATTTATCCCCTTTGATGGCAAAATTAGAAGATAAAGAACTTCTTGTTTACAGAGAAGCATTTGTAATTCATTACAAAACCTTTACGTGTATTTGTGAAAGTTCAAAACCTTATTCTATTTTTATGCTTGCTGTCACATACTTGCTTCCCCATTGTTTTTTCTATTAGAAGTTTTTAAAAGCGGCTTTAGGATTTGTAGCCCTCATGAAGATAAGCAGCTCGTAATCTGGGTTGTTTCAATTCCCCTATGTAGTTGTTCGCAGAACACGTCTTTGTGTTCATCCTCCCGTTATTTGTTGGGCTGAAAATTTGGAAAACTGTTGCTTTTTTATGTCTAGAGTAGAAACTTTTAGTGTTCCATAATTGACGGAATGCTGATCGACCATGCTCCTTCTTGTCTTCTTCTCTAAGATATGGGCCACTGTTTTTATACGGCTTTCTTCCGAGAATTGTCTCTCTTGAAGTGTCGTTATCCTTACAAATTCTGCCCATCTTCCTTTACTCGTCAAAAGAATGCTAATGCTAAATTGTTGCATTTCTAAAATCAACTACTGTTGCCGCTTCTAAAGCATAACTATCCCTTAAAATTAGCAACCAACTTTCAAGCATGCCTTTGGAGTAGTCAGTGATTCGTATGTTGACTCCATCGGTCTATGAGCTCAATTGCAATTGGAGTTTTCAACTGAACCCATCAACACAAGTTTCTCCAGAGAATATAAACTTCACCCAGAATTTCTCAATCCATTTACTTATTTCCTTCAATAGGGCCTGCTATTGTTAAATTTGTTCTTCAACATTAACTTCTTCACGTTTTTTGCTAAATTTGATAAAATTTTTGGAACGCACTTCAAAATTACAATTAGACACCTAACCAGACACAATTTATTAGAATCCTGAAGAATTTTTTGCCTGACAAAAACGGAGGCACCAACATACAACGTATTACAGTACACTTTTGAAATATTAAATGTTGTCTTTGTATCAGTAAGCGAATGCCCTTCTTTTATGCTCTCTCTGTCTCTCTGTAGCTGTCTCTGTCTCTATCTCTCTGTCTATGTCTCTAAGTCTCTCTGTCTCTCTGTCTCTTTGTCTCTCTCTGTCTCTCTATCTCTCTGTCCCTCTGTCTGTTTCTCTCTTCCTTGCTCAATTGGTCTGAGTGTTGTGAGAGTTCATCCTAACAATTTATACAATACAGACTTGTGTAGTATACACAGACGTGTGTAGTATACTTCTATACTCAGTAAATAGTTATGGTTATGCAGTTTATTTTGCATAATTTGATTCACAGCAGGAAAATTACCATTTGTCTAGCTAATCATAGCTGGAAATTTCAACAAAACGATTTTTCCCTAATCATAGTTACAGTTATTTACTTACTATTGCGCATTTTCCAGTAACATTTTATGGAAAGGGATACATAATCTCCTAGAAGAAGGCCAGATAATTATCAGAGGTAATACATTATTGGAAGGATATCTATTAAACATACTATGGCGATCAATTGCAGAGTGATATGTAAACATCACTGTACTCTTGATGTCAAGAAGAAATTTGGTAAAACAAAAAGAAAATGGGTAAAATAATTCCATGGAGACTTTAATAATCCTGGAAACCACACTAATCCTATTCTTTTGCTGAAACCAAATTATCTTCTCCTCCTTAGCAGATTCCGTGAAGGCACAAATGCTTTACCTGCTAAATTAGGGAGACCAGGGGGTGACCAAATCTTGCTTTTTTCACAAAAAAGTGAGAAGAGAATTAACAGGTCAAAACATTGGTGATTTCGTTCTTGTGTGTGTGTGTGTGTGTGTGTGTGTGTGTGCATAGTTTAGGCAGGAATTGGAGTTTGACACTTCTATGATCTCCCGCAACATACATGTTTGTCAAGATGTCCTTTTCCTACTTTTAAAAAAGTTAAGATTGTAAGAATTTTAATATAACACCTTTTTAATATTTAAGTACATACGTCATGTATGAGAAGCTCTAATTTCCAAAAATATATAGACAATGACTTTCACCACCAAATAAATTAAAGATAACAAGATGAGGAATTAGAGAATTAAAGGAAACTAAGTAAATAGTATACAAGAAGATTGAAAAGACTTCCAAACTAAATGACCTGTTTATCCAAACCATATCAGTATCCAACTCTGATGACAGCCCTTACTCCTTTGTAAGTGATGGAAAAAGATTCGGCCATTAAAGGTTGTTATTTATGTGCAAATTACAAAATTATGAAAGCAGTGGTTGTAAAAACTGGTAAAGGCATTGACGATGTAATGATAAATAGACATTTGTATAATCGAGTTTGCAGTAGAGTACGTAAATGTACATCACAGATATTTCTTTGTAAATATTACAAAGTAGAACAACTAGATATTTTAACTATTGAACTAATTTTGTTCCAAGCTGACATTTACCTTTTATGAAATTTTGTATTGCATCAAATTTCTACAGATAATGCGTTTCAAATTCTTACCCCACTATCGTTTTATTCTGGTACTGGGCCTTATAAATGCTGACCTGCATGGGAAGGCTTAACAAGAGATAAACTTCATTCCTGATAGCAGATTCCTGATAGGAGAAATTCCGAAATAGAAACTTTGATCAGACTCCTAAAAGTTTAAGGTAAAGAACAATATGCTTAAAATTTGGAGATTTGTGTCTGAGAAATTGATTAAACAGTTTGGTTTTTGCTTTTCCCTTTGAATACTGTTTGTAAAACATATCTCTAATTAGCATCCTCAGCATTTAGGCAACATTTCTAAAATACAAGAATAATTCAAATATAATATATAATGGTATTAAGATAAATGATAAGATTAAATTTTAGACAGAACGTCCAGGAATTCGTGTTGGGTTGTGAGGGTATATTTATAGAGACAAGAAGAAAAAACCACGAGAGAAGCGCTGGATAACGTGGGTGGTACATGAGGGCGTCGCACACGAAGAAAAACATAGATTAGGCAAAGAGAGGTATATGCCAAAGACAACAAACTCTACATCAAATGCTATCTAAAGGAAAACTAAGGGAAAAGAATCGTGCTGATTCTTTAACGTAGGTTATCCAGTTATCAAGTCTGATGGAAGTAAGTGCACGAAGTGAGTGCACGAAGTGAGTGCATGAAGTAAGTGGGCATAGCTCTGCAAGTGACCTAAGAAATATTTTAATTAAAAAATCGGTACATCATATACATCATATACTGCTGATACAATATTCTATTTTTTTAAATCCAAAAAGCAGATTTTTGATTTTGTTCCTGGAAATAGCATGCAGAAAGTACAAATAATACATGACACCCTATGTTATCTTTGTATTTTTAAATACAACAGAATCACAAGGAAAGGATATATTTTTTAATGAAATGAATGCGGACCCCCAAACAAATTTTCAACGGCTATAGAAATACCAACACATGTTTAGACCTATAGGTTTTTAAGACTGGTGTTGTCGGTCCTTGTGGATCACCCTTTTTTTAAAAGGAATTAAGGACAAGACCCAATACGGTAAGTCGCTTAGGGTAAAATAAAATTCTAGTGCTAAACATTTCTTAACAATTACTGGACAAAATGCATTCACCGTTGCATAAAAGGTAAAACAAATGCTTGATTCTTGGCTTAATATATAGGCCTATCTGTTTATGATTTTCAATTTGAAAACAAAAAATTCCCACTGCTTAGAAGACTCACAACATTTTATAAAACATAAACAATATAATGAAAAGTTGTTTTGTTTATTGTAACAGGAAAACAAGGATTGGTTGAGGAGATCTTTTCATGTTCCAAGAGGGATACTGTTCTCATAAAAATAGTAGGCCTTCATTGAAAGGCAAATCAGTAAGAAATTCAAAATAAAAATTATAATTAGAGAAAGAACAAAAGAACGAAAGAACAAGCTAGGCTAATCAAGGGGTTGCGAATCTACATATGGATGGGAGAAAAAAGCTGCATTTTATGAAAGAAGTGTACTGAAAAATTAAATCATGCGTTGCAGCTTTCCTGTTTAATAGTGCAGTATTTTGCAAGTTTGCCACTAATTCAAGATCAGCTCTAATTCCAGAATCTTAAGTTAAACAAATATCTTTTAATGAGTAAAATTTTCTAGAAAATCCTTTCTTTAAAATTTAATTCACAGTTTTGCTGCTGCCCCTTTGAGTTCAATGTTGAATATTGTCTATGTCTCACATTGGTTTTGTTGTTCATTTAAAAGGGGACGGAGCAAATTGGAGCTTCATTTATTGAATGATATTGATGCAATGTCTTTTTCAGTAGGTCAAAATAATAACCAATGATGCATTTTTTAGCAAGCTCAGCAAATCGAGCGTCCTCATTTCGCTGCCATACAATATACATGGAAAGTTTATGGCTGAATCTATTATTTTTATCCAAATTAATCGCTACATTATATTCGATAATATTTTTTTCTGTACCTTGGCAACCATATTATTTTAGATACAATTGATTTATTTGTTAGGAAACAATGCCCATGGCAATTTGTGTTCTGTATTGAAAAAAAACAAAAGAGATGTTAAATGGTGACCAAAACTATAAGGACTCTCATGTAATGCTAAAAAACCCAGCGCATGTTAAAATTTAATATCCCTCTGACGGACACATCTCTACAAATACAAAATGAATACACTCCTTCCAAAAAAACCCCGACATGATTGTTTAATTTACAGCTTTTGTGACAATGTCTGTAGTTTTCAAGCCAAGTTAGAAGAATGGAAAGCCCATAGCATAGTCTGCAAATGTGGCTCATGCCTGTGAGTTCTGGGACATTTCCCCGTGAAAAAGATCTACCAAAGGGATATCGATAAGTTTATCAGTTGAGATTTAGTAGAAGCTTGTAGAAGACGTAAAAGTGGAAGTAGTAGAGTTGTTGTTTGTACAAGGAAACGACAATGTTTGTTCAGCAGTCATTTGCGAAAGTTAGCCTCCCTATATCATGTTAGAAAAAGGTGTCTAAGTTTTGGGGTAAAGTTTCTTGCTGGCTGGTACTGATTTGAAAGTAACCTGATCCAAAGAGCAAATGTGAACCCTTCAACAAACACTTTGGGAATCAGTACAACTCATTCAATTGAAATATATATTGGTAACGATTTTACTATCGTTTTCTGGTTGGCTGATGGTGGCAAATTTTGAACAAAATTTTTTCCCTCCAAAACAATAAAAATGACAATCACAAGAGCCTTCAACAGCTTTTCCTAATGTGTTCAAGGTGAGGTTCGAAACAGGAATAGTTTTTGATTCGTTTGTGATGTCTGTTCTTGTCATCGTAGTGGGACGCAATGACCAGAAATTCTGAATGTTCCTGACAACCCCCCTACACCCACACACACACACACACACTTAGTTTTTTTCAGTTGATCCTCAAAAAGAGAAAGGAAGAAGAACTACTCCCAAAAGAGCAGGCTAGTTGTCAAAAACAGGAATAAATAATCCATCATTTACAAATTCTAGTTTTAATGATATCCACTTGTAGAGTATTAAACATTCCTAAATTTATGCCAGAAATTTATGTGGTAAATCCTAAGTTTCTCATCTCTGCTTCAGGCCAAATCAGCGCAAAACAACAATTTTGGAATTTATTAGAAACATTTCCTTTACTAAGTGTTCCAAAATATCTGAAATTTGAAATCTAGGTAAAACCTGGTAAGATGAAAGAAATTGCCCGTTGTTCTGGATACATGTACTTCAAATCCGGAGACACAAAATCTGTTTAATCGGTCTTTAAGTACCATCAATAATAGTATTGCAATTAAACCTCGCTCTTTTAAATTTTTGAGTTTCCATTTTTCGATGGAGGTCTTTCTCTTCTGTTTTTACCTTGTGTAAGGGAGGGTCATGCAGTGATTAGTGTGATGTCCCCCAATGAGAGAGCTCGTAGATTCGAATATTGATTACGCTTTCCCGCTTTTTTAGTTTCTGGCCTGTCATTTGAAGTCGTTCTCCTGTCCATCGAGCGGAAAACAAGCATCCGGAGTTCCCTCATACGCTGTATGACCGTGAGTTGGAGAACTGTAGCTTATACTTTACAGAAATATTTCTTTATTGACTGGTCATAAGGGACTCGCAATTTTTTTTTACTAAATCATCTTCGATTGATAGAGAGAAAAATTCGAAACGTGACGTCATTTAGCTACAAAACTATGTTATGAGTCATTTACCTAACAACAAATGTTTCAACGCGATGCCACCAGTAATCCGTCTCTTGATTAAAATTTTCAAACCTTGACAAAATCGCAAGTGAATGATCAAGCAATTATTTGGAGAAAAACATCCCTACAGTACCCTAAAGACAAATACAAATTTTGTAATTGAAGATGTCCCGTTTGATGGTACTGTTAAATATCTAGAGATGAGTTGCATTTTACCAACTGCCGACTGTTACTTTTGAAACCTGGAAGCTTACTGACATCCTTTCATTAACTACTATTTTCTCAAAAAATAAAAGTAGCTCGTTTGGAAGAAAAGAGGGAGCAACCTTAGAAGTATCAATTGAGATTTTTACTTGATGAACTTTTTTCGATTTGATTACACGCTCCCATTCTACCATACTTCCTATGTGGGAAATGACTTGGAACAACTCAGCAGTGCACCATGACAAAAGTCACAACAAAGGGTAATGTAGAAAACCAACATCCAAACACCTACCTTCCCTGTCAAAATATGTCTTGCGAAGGCGTTCAAGAACAAAAGTTAGGTTTCTTATCCCACTGCACTTAGGTAAATAAACGAGGAATTGGTGTTTTGCTGTATTCTAATTGAACTGAGGTACTTGCAATATCGAAAATAGGTTTGCATGTAGAAACTTAAGTTACTCAACACCAAAGTATCTTTCCATGGAGTTAAACAGTTTGACTTGCAAAGCCTTGGTGATTTCCGAGTGACCCAAATAATATTCAGTAAACAAATAAATGACTGCAACGGTGTGGTTATTGTTAGTTGAATGTATGGACTTTACGATACATTACACACATTGTTATTGCAGTCAAAACACATAATCCCTCTTATTTGATTTAAGAAACTGCTAAAACAATGTCACTGGAAATAACCAAAGTCGTAAGGGGGGCCAGACAACGTAGGAAAAGGCAACTGAACTTTTGCTAAAACCAGGGGATTTCTATTAGTTAAAACGAAGGCGTCCACGTGCTTTCTTTATGTTGAGGGGTTTTTTTTCATAGAAATTCAAACAACAACAACAAAAGCAACAATCATGTGAAGAAAAAAACAATTTCCACCGTATAGTAGGCTGCAAAAACATCACAGAGCAACGGGCGTGAAATGGTTGAGGCTTGTTACATGACATTAGCAGCTGGGAAGTTCGACTCTACTACAAACACACCTTCCATCAAATAAGCTAGGAAGGTCCTTTCATTTTTGAAGTTGAAACTCTGCAGAGAGATGTAGTGGATTCTACCCTGAATGAAACTTTGCGCTTCGAAATTCCAAAAAGCAAAGAAACAAATAGCCCAGGTTTGACTCGATCACCATGATCTTTAGGTGGTGATTTTTTTACAAGATATGTAAAGAACGCATTTTAAACTTTTCAATCTATACAACAGAAAGGTTGTATTTTGGCTAAATACATCCACGGTTATTACCGACAGTATAGATAAGGTAACAAATCTCTGGGATTCTAGTTCTGATGCTTGATCAAAAGGATAGCAAACAAAATTACTGCATAATTTCGGAAAGGCTATGGACAAAATTTACCCTCATATAATTACATAAACTATTATGTTGTTTAAGATTATTAGTATTTAATAAATACCATTCAAGTAATTTTTCTTGGTTTTTACTTTAGTATGAGCTTATATATAAAATGTAATAGATTTGAGGCTTTTGTCTTCCATCTTCACGACGTACAGCACAAAGAAAATAACAAGTTTCTTAATGGGTTTTTTGAGACTGTGTTAGTGGCATTTTGGTTTAATCGATTCTATTATAATAGAATCCATTAAATCAAAGATATGTATCAAAGCTAACGCATCTGATAATTATCAAATGCGTTAGCTTAAGAAAAATTTTTTTTCGTATACTTTTAATTTAACATTGACGATTTCAGACATTACATTTTGGAGTTTGAGTGTTTTGTAACTGAATAGCATATTTGTAAAAGTGTTTTGCAGTACATATTTCGGAAAAAACCTGCTTGCAAAAACGAAAAGTGCAGTATTCACTGCTTCCAACTACCAGTTCGTCTTTCGACAGACGGTATTACAGCCGGACATTTGACTCGTGGTATATAGTGCATAGTTTGCAAAGCTCGACAATTGTGGTATCAAGTGGGTGTGTAAAACAGACTGCAGCAACAGGAATACATGAAAGCAAAATACATATTAGTCTGGAGGAAGTATGCTGGTAAGTAAATGGAAAAGGGATTAAAATATGGCATTTGAGAAAAGCAGAAATAAAAATAAACGATTTTTTATGCTTCCCTGTAATATCTTAAATTCAGTACAAATAATACTAACCCATTATTTTCTCATTTCTGCTTTGGAGACGGTGTCAATTTATGTAAATGAGCATTATGAAAAGTCACTTTATCTAAGAATTAAAAAAAAATCAAATCTCAAGACATCTGGATATAGTAAGAAGTTGTTCTATGTGGAGTAATAATGATTGAGTAATAATTTAATGAGAAATTCAATTAAAACGCCTCAAACAAAATGCTTTCCAATTTCAAAGGAAAGACAGCATATAGTTATTTTATATTGCTTACGCTGGTTGTTTTGTTGGGTTGGGGGTTTTTTGGGGTGGGGGAGAAAGGGAGATATATTCCTTATCAATACTCGTTATACGACTTTTGAAAACCTGGTCAGGTAAAAGTTGACCCACTTTTTCTGGTTTTCAAAGTGTAGCTTATGTTTTACCAGTGAAGACAAGTCATAAAACGAACTTTGTTATACAGGCTACAGTTTCTGGATCTCACAACCTGAAAGAGACCTCTTTGACTTAGCCGCCAATCACCTAGAAATGGTGCTTTAATAGTTTTTCAGGCTGTTGGTGGACCGATGAGAAGGGTGTCTGCAACGACTATGAAATCGTTCTTTTCGGCTTTGGTATAAATGAGTTAGATAATCCTGAAGGATCTCTTCTTCAATATGAAAGAAAATAATGTTCTTTTTCAGTCATGTTGCAAACCGGGTTATTTAAAGACCTTTGTTGTTGTTCTTGCCCGACAAGTAAATATATTGCACAAAATTTCCAAATACTTTTCAGCTTTTGGCAGTTACTAGGCTTCAACACCAATACAACTTATACATAGTAAACTCTTTCATGAGGTGTTTCAAATCAATTCTGAAAGTTTTGAAACATTAAAGTTGAACAGCAGCCCTAAACATCCCAAAGCATACAACAGAATTGCATTGTAAATAACTAGTACCCAGACTGCTTTATTAATGTATATTGAACAATGCTAATCGTAGATGTGAAAAAAAACTGAGGATGAAAGTCACAATTCTTTTAATAAAATTTTAAAAAAACATAAAGTATGTGTACATATGTCCAAGTTAATTACGACTAATAATATGTAACCCATATATATATTTATATATATACAATTATATCACTCGAGTCTCTACTTCATATCGCCATTGATCGAGCGTCTTATGAGAAAGTCATTACTGTCACCACCACTGGGGAAGAGATTTCATATATTTTCGTCCCGCCATTTGTGTCCTGGTCTTCGCAAACTGATCGCACAGTGGACTCAACTTAATGCCCTCCCTAACGTTTTCCATTCAGCTTTTACAGAGCCACCCTTGTGACCGACTTTCCTCTGGCTTTTTAAAACACACAATCAGAACCAGTACCATTTGAAAGCCATTTATGGCTTAGTCTTGGACTTTTGCCTAGCAAATTCGAAATTACTTTTTCTTCATGATCAATGTTGACATCGAGGGCAGATAAGTTTCTGTCATTTAGAGTCAAAACAATGTTGGCCCAGAGAGAACGACAATTTTTTCTTGGTAATTATTTAATAATAATTTCCCAAAATTCCCATCGCTGAATTTCACTGTTAGTTTTTCAATTCCTCCTTGCTTTTAGAAACCGATTGGCCTCAGAAATCTTTCATAGAAAACATCCATTGTCGTAAAATGTCTGGTTCATCTCAGACTAATTTTGTCAAAAAAGGGGAACAATTTTTTACTAGAGCATTAATTGTGTTTTTATGCTAAACACCGAGCAACTGTATTCAGTCTGAAATTTTTATTGTTTATGAGTAGTTTCAAAAAACCGCTACAATATTACAGCTTCAAAAATTCGAAAGCTGATGTTATGGAAGTACAAAATGACACCAGAGAAATCTGTTACCCTTGACATCTTTTCTAACCTTAAATTTTTAAGTCCTTTTATCTGCTGGATAAGAGTAACAGATTATATTCTTTTTGACTAAGTTTTTACGACTGGTTCAAAGGTATAGATATAGGGTGTTCAAAGTTATGGTAATCATTATATGGGTAGAGAGTTGACTCGTAGTTTCTATGTAATACCCTGGGTAAATGACTTGATGTAGCTTATAACAAGGTATTTGAGAGAGATCATGACATATCGCTGAAGCTCATCTGAAAATCAAAGTATTAGACAAAAACCTCTGAAGTTCAATAATTGTCCAATATTGCTTGATATTATTTCCAGGCCAGGTCTTGAGGCACGATGAGGCTGCAAGCAGATTTCTTTTTGTGTTCCCGGATATAAGGAGGCGAGTTGAAAGAATAAATATGACTATCAAAGAGTTATTTTTTGCAAGACACTGTCATTTTGGACTGAAATGTCTGAGAAGAAAAGCAAGATTGAGTTTACTGGAAGGCTAACTGTGTAAATAATTTATCTTAAAAGTTAGAATAAAGAAGAATATAATTTTATTTCCATAGAGGACTAACAAAATTGAAGACAGAGCTGGATCAATGACGAAATACCAAACACAAAACACAGCTTGATAGTACTTTTTTCATTTGTTAGTAGCCAAGGTAATGGAGACAATAGGATTTTTTAGCAAAATTGGAGAGCTCAGGAGCAATAAGAAAAATCGAATGCAGAGTATCAGAGAACGGTACGGTGGAAAAAAGCTATCTCCCTTATTAGCTTCTTACTTCAGCGGGACTCTTTCATTTAAATAGAAATAACCAAAACACTTATGTCTATTGTTGACACTGGATTATTTATCAAGTGAGTAGAAAGAGAGGTGAATTAATGTCTTCTATACTAAATTAAATACAGCCTTGAATTTTTGAATTAATTCACAGAAGACCCCCGAGTAACCTTTAGTTGATCCACAAAAGGGTGTAAAGGAACCTTGAGGTGATCCACAAAAGATCCTAATCGTACTAAGTTCCAGACCATATTTGTTTTCCATAAAAGATTAGTTGGAATTATATCTTGCGTAACGAATGATTGCCTAAGTACTAACAGTTAATTAGGGTGTCTCCTACAGGTAAAGGTAAATGAACTGGTCTCTTACTATTTAATGTCATATAGATTTTGGTTCCTTGCTATCTTATTAACCAATTATTATTTACTTGTCAGACTGATCTATTTAATATTGGTACATCTAAGAAAATAAATCCATATTTTCACGTATTACCACTCCTCTCTTATGGCGGTAATGTGTGGTAAACAGTGACTGTTGTCGCTCCATTTAACACCATCCCTATCACCAAAGGGCTCAGTCGGTATGCTGATGGCTTCGGACATCTTCCTTTTTTTCCCATGTATGACAAGTTCAATCAAACGAATGGCCTCAGTACGGGGCAGAACTTCAGGGGATACGAAGAATAGCCTGACTCAAGACTGATACTATATCCGAGAGTTGGATTCAACATGTTGTAGTATTGGATCCACACAGACCCAGAAAATCTATTTAGCTTCAAAAAATGCTCTTTTCTGAGCTTTTAGTAATATCAGAGGTCTTCGTCCCAACTTTTCTTTTGGGAAACTGTCCTTCATTCTGACTCACCTCATATTCTTGCACTTTGTGAGACAAGCCTTAATGACAGTGTTAGGAATAGTGATATTCATGTGAAAGGGTATTTACCTTTGGTTCGAATAGACTCTACAGCTCATCTTTACGGTCTTACCATCTAAGTCTGACAGGATCTTCCAGCTGTTAGACTTAAATATAAAGATTAGCCTTTCGTTTGCTCTAGATTATCTCTTCTGCAGGCATCTTTTTATCAATTTTTCTTGTATCGGTCTGCTTCTTCTGATTCTTGCTCAGTTACTGAAACGGAATCAGATTGCATTGATAAGGCCTTGAATAAGCATCACACTTTTAAACTCTTTGGTGACTTAAATGCTTATCACATGTCCTGGCTGAGTCATTCCAACAGGACTGACAGACATGGAGAAATTACTTACAATTTTGCTCTTGCCCATGACCTTGTACGGCTTGTTTATTTTCTAGCAAGAGTTCCTGATTCACTCACAAGAGCCCTGGCTTTTAAGTCCCCTTTTGACTTTTGTTCCTGAACATTGTTCAGTTTCATCTTCACCTCCTTTTTGATTTTCTGATGATGGTATTGTCACTATTGAGGTTACGATAACTGTTTTAAATCTTGTTGACAAGCCATATCATCTTAAGGCTTGAATTTGGGTAGGCTGACTGGGATGGATTTTGTCAGTTTCTTGGTAAAATTCCATGGGATTCAGTCTTTAGTAAATCAGCTTATGATGCTGCAACTAAATTCATAAAATGGAAAATGCGTAGAATTTGGTATTGAAACATTTATACCTAGAGGTAGTTACAAAATCAAAACTCCTCCATGCTTCAATGACTATTATTCTACTACTATTGCTCATTGGAATCATTTATATACTCAGTTTCAGCGTGATGGAACTGCTGAGTCTCGGGTTTCTTCCAAACGGGCTAGTAACTCCTATAAAAGGATGATTTCAGATGCTAAACCTCGCTATGCTCAGCAAGTTCGAGAATCTATTTCTACTCAAAGACATTAAAGCCAAAATTTCTGGAAGTTTAACAATTATGCACTGTATGATGGCAAGTCTATTATTCATCCACTCTAGAGAAAAAACTGACCTTTTTGTTAAATTGTTTTCCACCAATTTTTTCCTAAATGTCACTTGTGTTTCTTTGCCAGAGTTCCCTCGGCAAACTGATCAGATTAAAGACTCTGTCATCACAAACAAAGGTTAGTTGCAAAGATGATTTGTTGTCTTGATCAATCTAAAGCTTGTGGTTCAGCTTTGATCCCGGTAATTATTTTGAAAGAGTGTGTTTCTGAGGTATCTTCTTTGCTGTCCAAACTCTTTACCCTGTGGCAGAAGTGTACTTTTTTATTCTATTTCTAAAAAACATTATTTTACCCTGTGTTCTCTGAAAATGAATTAAAGTAAAATACAAACAATCTTAGCAAATATTTTTCGATCTGTGGTCAACAAATGTTTTGACTTCTTCTGTTCGGGTATAACAATTGAGTCGTGTTTGATAGCTAACCTACACTACTTAAAAATGTTGTACCAAATTTTCAACGTTACCGAAGGTAGCTGCATAAATAGATTTTTCCATTTCATCACCTCTCTTTCGGAAACAGTCAGTTCAGTTGGGGTTAAAAAATGTATCGAGGTTGCCAATCACAAACACACGCTTTCTCTACAGGAGTTATTATTAAATAAAGCAATGATTAGCTTGAAAATTATTAACAAAAATAAATTCTTATTTGGTCAGTAGACAAACGTCGATTTTAGATAGGAATTACATGATAGTAGCGTTTTAGAAATGAGCGAATATGCTACAATAATGAAAACTACTTTAATCAATAAATGATAATAACCATCTGCTCGTTTGTTTTTTGTATTTGTATTCCATTTTTTCCACTTTTCTGGACACATAGGCAATATATTCAAACGGTGTGACATGTAACAGCCAATCTTTTACAGGCAGGAAAGAGGGCAGAGTAAATAAACATTTGAGTAGCTGTGGTTTGAAAATGAGAAGCTTCTTATTTACGTTATATTCATGTATTGCTTAAATTCATTGCTTTTTAGGCACCTTGTCGGCCTTGAATCCGCCGGCTCTAATTCCGCTAGACTAGAAAATCGGCTTAACGCCACTTAGGACCGCATTTTACGCCTCCCAATGATAAGGAAAACGAAAAAATTAAGAAACTACATATTTTTAAAAATATTTCTGTCTGTTGTTCTATTACTTAATTTTTATCCATCCTGTTCAATCAATTACAATTATACTACTTTCATTCTTGCTTCCTCTTTATTCACCGTCTGATTCTATCCGAATAGGAAAGGGTTCTTCTCGCAAAATGTCATCTTCATTCGGGTGCGGGAGTTCTTCATTCCCTTCTTCTTCTTCCTCTCGTTCCTTTTCTTTTTCTTCTTTTACTACTGCTTCATTGAAGCAAGTTTCCTTCATTTTTTCAATTTGAGTTCGCACTTGCGTTTCCATTTTTGAAAAGATGGCTTTGTTTTCATGCGCGAAGTGCATCATGATGGGTATCTCTAATCCGTCTTCGGAAATAGACGAAATATTTGGCGTGGAATTCGAAACTGTTCCTGTCACTGAACCTCCTTCTTGTATGAAATAAAAAATGAACCTCGACAATTCTCTAGAAACATGCCCAACTGTCACAGGTCTAATTCGGTCGACTCTCTTTATGGTAATTCGATAACAATAAGGGTCGATGTCAATAGAAATATCGTTAACTTCTTTCAACACAACAACAGCCTTGTGTAATCTTATGTTTCTCCAGGTAGTGTTCCGGTAAACATGGTAACCTCGACTTCCAACCTCTTCAGAGAACGAATACGTTGTACAAAAGAGTCGAAATAACAAGACACATTTTTGTGTCGTAATCTGTTTTTTAAAGATTCGAATTTTATTGTTATTATTTTAACTCTATTGTTAAACGTTAATGATTCCAATGTAATTTGATACTTGAGTACTCTCCTCCGTTGCTCATATAAAGATATTCCAACATCATTAGGTTGTAAAAGGTCTAAGAAGGAGATTTTTTAGCAATATTGTGAAATCTTGGAAATCTTGCTTGTGATTTTGTTGAATTGTCCAGTTCTTTCTAACATTTTTTATTTCGTAACATACAGAGGACAGCCAGATGGATATAACAAATATTTTAAGAAATCTAATGATAAGTTAGATGGCCGCGTACTTAACTCTCATGCTTCGTGCCAATCAACATCCTTGGTGCTTTCAACTGCAAGAGAGCTTAACTGTCTGCAAGAAGAAGAAGATCGTAAAAAGACAAGGCAAATCCTACCTGAGCACGTTAGAAAAGATGTGGCTTACTACGCATGGAAAAATGGAAATCCAGAAGCTTGGAGATGGGCTGCAAGAAGTATACGGATTACGCATTTAAACGAGAGACTGTTAGGGATTGGAAACTGAAATATCAGAAAGCTTTTGAAAATAATGATGTAGAAAATATTTTCACTTTCAGTCGTCTAGGAAGACCGTATAAAATAAGTGATGATTTAACAGCTGAAATCAAATCTATCTTACATAATTTAAGGGCAAATGGCGGAGCAGTCACACGCAAACATGTGATAGTGATTGAATATGCAGTACTGAAAGCAAGATACCCCGAAATTTTACGAGAGAATGGTGGAAGCACGTCACTTGCTACTAAATGGGAAAGAGGAGTTCTTAAATTCCTTCATTGAACAAAAAAGCGTTACACGACAGCTAAACGAGAATTAAACCCAGCCCTGTATGATGAATTAACATTTTCTTGGAAAAGAAAAATTGCAAGTGCAGTATTTGAGTACACGATTGAGAAAGAAATGATCTTGAACTTTGACCAAACTGCTCTTGGATTTACAGCACCAAATCTACATTTACTGGCAAAGGATACCACTCAGTACCTATTGTAAACGCTGATGATAAACCCCAAATCACAGCTACTTTTTGCGTCAACATAGTTGGTGATTTTTACCAGTACAATTGATTTATGGGGACGCCACTGAAAGATGCCACCCAAAGGTCAATTTTCCTCAGTCATTTCATATAACCCATTCTCCAAATCATTGGTCGAATGAAGGAATCGTATTAGAGTACCTAAAGAAGATCATATTTCCCTACATCAAGAGCAAACGCAAGGACCTAAATCTTCCTGAGAATGCAAAAGCTATGCTGATATTTGACGTCTCTAAAGGACAGACAACTGGTGCTGTCAATGATTTGCTAAAGCTGAATAACTTCATCGTGATACATGTGCCGAACAACCACACAAACCTATTCCAGCCTTTGGACATTTCGGTGAACAAGAGTGCGAAATGTTTCATTGCTGACAAATAGCAAGATTGGTATGCAGAGAAAGTTCTTTAACAGCTGAACAGCGGAGTTGACGCTCATGATGTTAAAGTGGACGTGAAGCTGAGTGTCATGAAACCTTTGCATGGCAAGTGGATTATTCAGATGTACCAACACTTAAAACAATCCAAAAATATCCTTATCTGGGGCTTTAGAAAGGCGAAACAGAACAAAACAGAACAGAACGAAGCAGAACAGTTAGCCGAACTATGCGAAAACCCTTTTGCTGAAATCAATATGTTGACAACCTGAAGCTCAAGTCTCAAAAGGAAGAAAATTAATATGAGACTTTTTCTACCAATTTTTCTATTATTTTGTTGATATTGGAGGAAGAAAACTTATAAGACGGAATCAATTAGCTTCAATTCGTTTGTCTTATGTCATACAACTAAACAAAAGTCCTTATTTCCCCTATGTATGCGATTTTCCGTTAAAAAAAATTGATAAATAACGCCACTTTTTGCTAATTTTCCCAAAATTTTAGCTTTTAATCCGCCGGCCCAAAATCCGCCACCCCCCGCAAAAATAATGCCATTTAGGGCCGGCGGGTTAAGGGCCAATAAGGTACTTTAAACCTTTCCTTACAGTATGATGGATTAGATAAATCCTAGGTAATTAACTGTCTTCTTTTTCAATTTTTTTAAAATGTTTTGTTTTTACCCCTATACAATGCATTTGTAGCTGACAGCTCTCATTCTTCCTGTTTGTTTCTTGCAGTCAGTAGGTTGTTGCTTTGCTGTTTTCTCTTTACCACCCTGCACAAAACACAATGGGAGCCACTAAACCAATTTATAATTTGTGATAATTTGGATGCGATTTTGACTACCGATGACGATATCCTGAAACAACATGAAGAATGTCAAAGGCTCTAACTTCACCAAGGTCAGTTCATTTCATATTTCATTCTCATTTTTGTGCTTTACACGCAATAGTAAACTGTAACACTTCAATTTTAGAAATTAGACCAAGTCACTGTGTTGGTCTGGATGGTAAAACAGAAGGGAAAGAAATGACAATCAACTTTTATAATATTTTGTTTTCTTATGCACTTCTGCTCATTTAATCACAACAAACAAAGGAATTTGACAGTATCAGTTGATGTCCAACATCTTAGACATACTTAATATACAACCATCCATATCAATTGTTTTTCTTTTTCTTTTGCTGGGTGCTTGAAGGGCCTTCTGTAAATTAAACAGAGGCCTAAAAAGAGACATTACCATAGCACACGCCAAAGGAAAGGGAACCTTCCTCCCAAATGGTTTTTCATTACAAATATTTTTACAGAATAAATTCAAGGATAGAAACAAGAGCAGCGATAAGGAGAAAAAAATAAAATTTAGACAAAGAATCAGATCATAGTTTGTCAAAATGTCAAAAGTTCGCCTTCATGCAGTGGAAAGATAGCAAAAGAAAAAATAACTGGCTAAGGCAATCGCAAGAATTTCATAGGGCATGCCTAGAACATTGATGTTCATTGTTTACCATGGAAAGTCTAGTTAAAAATACTTCATAATTTTTCAGACAGTAAACAGATTGGGTTGCTGTACGTTAAATTTTGAACATTAAAATTACTTTTCAATAACAATTAAAATTTACTGTGGAAAGTTTGTTTTCGAATCTCAATGGGAAGAAAGTTCTACAGAACAACTCCTTGAAAAAAGAATTCATTGTACCAAATTTAGTTCTGACGTAAGGCACAACGATCCTAATTTCATTAGTTCTGGTATCAAAACTATGATTCATCTGAACAAAGTAATCAAAAGCTTTTGAACAGGTGGATTTATCCAACGAGTTTTGTACTAAACTACTTCATGGTTGCAGGAGTTGCTTTTGTGAAGAGTTGTTTAAATCCATAGAATTCTAGCACCTCTTGTTTGTTATTACTTTTAACTCTATCATAAACATTAACTTTCCCAGTCAGAGTAACCTCTTAAAATCCATCAGTTGTGTTGGTTAACATATCTTGCAGAATGTTATGAGACTTTTTAGATGGATAGATGGATAGTTTGACGAATCCCGGGGTGGGTTTATGATACAAACGAAAAAGCTTTTTGTCTTTTCTGGGATTATTTCAAGTAAGATTTTTTCTGTCGTTTCGAATTCCAGATCTGTACAATGACCCAATTTTTTTTTGGTCACTGCTTTAAGTAGAACCCCTTCCACCTTTTCCATTTATCGTACGTCTGGTAACAAAGCTATGATCTCCGACATCAAACATGTTTGTTTTATCTGTTAATGGGTTTCACTTTTTCACTTTCTAAAATGAATATATTAAAGTTCTCCAAAATTTCATTAATATAATCAATATTACAAAATAATCCAAGAATGTTCTAAGAGCAATATTCTCACTCCTCTTTTAAGACACAAACATGCTTTTTCAGACATTAATCCGATAGGTCCAAGGCATGGCTGAATGTTTCCAGCGAGTAGTAGCAGATTACAAACACTGTGTAGTTTTAAACTTTCTTCATTGGATTATAAACAAATTCGACATGAAAAAGGTATGCTCATTATAAATTCTATTCTCTTTTCCTTCAATGACGATAAATATTCCCCTGCCTTCTTCACCGTCAGCCTGAGAATGTATCAGGAGAGAACAAAGCTAAAACTGGACAGCGCCCTCTTATACTGAAAAGGCTAATAATCAATAGAATCAACAAATTTGAAAAAAAAGTTTATTCTAATGAAGGTTTAAGTGGACTAAAGGTATAAGAAGCGTTACTTCACATAAGCAAGCCCAATGTGTATAAGCTATGTTGGAAATGACAAAAAACTAAAGAGTAAAAGTACTGTTTTTACCCAGATGCGATTTTGTTAGCAATGTGTGAAAGAATTTTTGCCATCGGAAATGACGATTTTGCTAAACAGACTTTGCTAACACATGGATCGCTTGGAAATTATGACATTTAATTGTACGAAATATCCAAGGAAAAAATGAATATAGGTCTTAAGTCAGTATGAGCCTCACCCCTCAATCTACAGTATTTGTCATAGCACAGTCGCTTGACTTGTGCAAAAAACAAACCTGGAGAATATGTTGAATAACTCAAAACAAACTTTTGTGACTTAAACAATGTTGATGCTAAATTTCTACTTGACATCAATCAGGCAATTTCAGGAATCCGAAATTGAGAAAAAGGCAGAAGACATGGACAATTTGCATAAAACAAAATTGTAACAGACATCTATTTACAAAAAAATTAGATTTTGGTTCTTGTTTTCTAATGGACGATCCCTCAGTATTAAAAATAGCTTATAAAAACTCTTAATCATCCCACTTATAGACTGGTTCTCAGGTGGAGGTATTTAAACGGAGGGATATGTCAGCAAAGACAAAAAGATATTTTTAACCAATCTGTGATCTTTTGTTGGCTAACTACTGAGCATTTGTTTTCCATACTGCTGCACACACAAAAAAACTAGCTGACATTTTTGCATGTTTAAAAAGCTGTCAGTTGACCATTAGCGTAGAATAACCGAGCTCTTATATTAGCTACGTCCAAGTCACTTTCCTATTGTGTTACATTTGGCAATGGCAAGCCTCTTAAAATTGTAACTTAATTTTTCTACCATGGATTGACTATTGCAAACGACACTGATGGAAGAAGGAAATTCTTGCCAGGATGACACATTGCCAGTTTCCTTTTGCTATTTTTAATCTCCGGCATTATAAAACCCATAACACACTATGACCTCCGTTTATGTGAAGATGAAAACGTTGGTGAACAACCCAGAAATGGCTATACAGTAGTTATACCATTCGGTCATTCCAAGGAAAGTCTCTAGACGGTACATCTGCTTTTTATGAAACTTGTTATCCTCATAATACATCTGACGTCATTAAATTGTCTGAACTCCATGTATAACCTGTTTTTCGTATAATTTTTACTGCCAAAATTAAAAACATAAAATGTTCTTTTAGCATTGTTTTGTTTAAAGTTTTCTAGAAATTGTTTTTCTTAATCGTACCTTAGAAATCCACTATTAGTTTCTAATTGAATAAAGGAAGAATTTTTAACTTTCCATTTCAAGAACTTTTAAGATGTTTCTCAACATTTGACATTTAGCTTTAAGGATATGGAGAAAGTATCTCTATACCTTTACCCTAAATTAATACCGGTGAGTCCATTTTCTCTTTCCAATATATTCTTTATCACAGAAAGTGCATCTATCTACGTGTCATGTCTGCCAATGTCAACGGTCATGATGTCCCAAATTTCTGTCCTTTCCACTTTTAATAATCTTTATCCAAGAAGGTGCATAGGATAGGACAAATTAAATTGCTCTTATAGCAGTTTATAAACAACCTGAAGATAGAGGTCTGTATTGAGATGTTAAAAGTATAATCTGTGTTATCACCCAAATAGATACAGCAGGGGGATCTTTTGTCGATGCGTTTTTCCTATTTTACCTGCTATTTCTTTTGTAAGTGAAAAACTTTCTAATATTGGTTTTAGACTGTAACATTATCTGTTAGGTTTTCACTCAGTAAATTTAAACCAGGTCAGTCTTGAGATAGTTATTGTTTTACTGCCCTATTAGGATTCATATTGTGACTGTAAAAGCAAAGGTATTTTGCCTTTTTCGGTTTTGGTTTCCAAAGCCTTGTCTTGACGTAAGTTTTGACTTATTCAAATACCTTCCCTACTTATATCTTCAGGATACCTTTGATTCATTATGATTTCTTTTTACTCCTTCAGTCTTTTAATTGTCGTTTCTCCTTTTTTAACTATTGCGAATAACGAGATATTTCTTTTGCTTTGGATGGGGTTACCTGAATAATATAGAACACACCGTTTGCAATCTGTATTGTTCATAGATTACTATCACGATATGGTCATTCTCTTTATTAAGAAGGCTATCTAGACATGGAATTTGGTATTAATCTGTTTTCATTGTAAATTTAATGTATATATCAAACTTGTATAAAACAATTAAAAACTTTAAAAACTTCAGTTTTCGTTTTACTAATTGTGAGAACGGTGAGCGGATTAGAGCAAAACTTGCCCAAATTGTATTTAAGGTTCTACTGAACCTAACAATCCTAGAAGATTTAAAAAGATCTGCGACTCAAAGTAAAGTTTAATTAGTACTGCATCAAGGTAAACATCCTTAATAGCTGATTAGGAAGATAAAAACAAATAAACTTGTCCTTCTTCATGTCAGACCATGCTGAGTTATGAATTCAAGAGGATTTATGTTTGAATCAAGTTTTAAAGTCAAGCTTTGAATCATGTTTTAGGTTCTGTGCGTAAAATCTACCTACCCCTTAACATAACAATTCTTCAGCAGGTTATACAAGCTGCTGAAGAACTGCTCTGTGTCTGAACCTCCTTGAAACAAACGTAATTTAACTACCAAGTCATACTATTCTTCTGTCTATTCTGGATTGAACATGACTACTTTTCATTCAATTTACCATTAATTTACTTTCAGCGTACTTACTTGGCTTTTCTTTGTTTTCCATCTTAATAATCCATCAGTATAAAGAATATCTAGCTATTATCAATACGAAAAGCACTCATTAAATCCTGCTCAGCAATCTTTGCTGAAATAAGACAGCTTGAAAACCAGGTGCTTGTTTTCCAAAGAAATTCTGGTATCTATTAGATCCATGCGATGTGCTAATATCGTTCCATTATTCCTAATCAACCATAAGACAGCATATTTAGACGTCACAGAAGCTTTCTATATTGTCCAGTCAAATGGACTTACTACCGGTTGAAGCTACTGATCTCAACCATTGATACGAGGAATTGTTTACACCTTCCTCAAATCTTAATTAAGTGATACGCATTAAGGCGCTTTTCCTGGATAATGAAAATAATCAGAGAAGTTTCAAGTGGATTCCAAAGTACTTAAATCTTCAATCAAAAAACAATCTTTTAAGTAGTATGCAAAAATATAACGTGAAGGTGGTACTTGCAAAACAGCGTCAAGGATAAAATCGACTGTATTTGTATAGGTGGCTTTCGAGTTTATTCTTAATTCACTCATCTACAGTTTTTAGCTTCTTTTAACGCAGCACCTCCTCAGTACAAATCCTGTAGAAATGTGAAAACCAAAGAACCTCCAATTTTTCCAGGAGTACATTTAGAATAACGTTCTGTATACAGGCCAGATGTTAATGAAATTGATAATCCATATTGCCAAATCTGAATTTTGTTACCCCCCGCACGAATCTTATTTTCATATAATTTGTACTGCCTTCTGGAACAAAAATAGAACACTAATGGTGAAGGATAAAGAAAATTAACTTCATGCAGCTCTTTTTTTAAATATATATTTAGTAGGGACTCTGATATCTTAGATTCTTTTTACACGAAAGAAAATTGATCTCAAGAAAAATTTGGCATGAACCAATTTCACGATACTCAGAATGATAATTGACCAATAGCAAAACTGCATCATTTCAAAGTTATATTCTGTTTGTAACGTGTTAAAAATAAATTCCTTAACAATAACAGAGTACTAACAGAACTCTGTTATCCCTAAAGAATCCAAATCTACATTGGAACACTTGGTGTTCTAACATTTTTTACATTCTCGCCTTTGGGAAGGGCTTTCTTTTTTTTTTATGCTACCAGCAAGTAACAGCAGCTCTCCCTGTTTCTCACTATGACGTGTTAGAATAATACTAAGCCAAGGTATGGGAGTTAATAAATGCTCATTTGCTGCTGAAGCAGATTTGTATTTGTAAATGTCGATTTCAACAAAAATAGCAAGGAGTACTGTCATACAAATAATGTTTTGTTTGTATGACAGTACTCCTTTTTGGCTTCATCATGCATAAAAACCTCTTGCATTAACTGTTATGATTTTGAAGCAATTTTTCCTTCAGTCATTGAACAAAAAGTTTTGATGCCAAATTCCTACTTAGCAGGTTTTAATTTCATTACAGAAATTTGAAACCATAACGCCAGTTCCATACAGCTGGGGTTTGATTTCGATCAGGTATAACACTTGTATTGATTGCTTCAGAAACTAAAAAATGTATGTGTTACAGATTTACCTATATGATGTTTGTGTTACATTTCCCATTCAGTCCAGATTTCAACCGGTCAGAATTTTGTCTGCTCACATTAATAGTAAAGTATCTTTGGCGAGATGTTTCAAACTGACATTACAATTTGAGTTCAACCTACAACAATTAATTAATATATTGAAATTAATCTGCAGATATGTCGAGTAAGGTTTCACTTTGTGTCAAAAACCTCTAAGTCCAGCAAGTTGAACAAGCAATCTTGTAAAAAAAACCGCCCTGTCGTCTTCATTGTTTCACTTCTGCGATAATCCAACAAGTTGTTAATTGCAGGTTTAGAAGAGGCCAGCACATCTCCGCCCAGCTTCACCAGAGGCTTCACTACTCCATCACTTGTTGCTTACCTTTGCCGTTTGTAAGTTGAGGAGTGTTTGCCACAGGATATTTTTAAGTCCTAATTTGAAAATTGCAGCTGTGCACATGTTGTTTCAAGCTGGAGCAAAAGGGAGTCATATTCGCTACTTTCATATGTTCATTCGCATTGGTGGTTTCATCACTACACTATTTCATTAGGAAATGAAGTCTCGAATAATCAACCTTGCTGAAGATTTCATAGATGTAGCGAGTGAGAATTATCACCTCATGAATCAGATCCTCCCTTCCCCGTCCAATTTCCACATTTTACCTAATCTTGTCTAGTGTATCATGACCGCAGGTTTTTGTTTGGCAATTGTCAGTGTCCTGAACTTGCTTTTTTAAAAAGTGCCACTGGTTTAATAACAACCACTGAAAACATACAGAAAAATAAGAAAGAAATTTTAGTTTGTTTCTTTTGTACCCGAAACTGTATAATAAACTGTAGAAACATGAAGAATAAATCAGTATTTAGGCTCCTTATTAAGGTGTATCCTCTAGCCTTGGTTTACTTGTAATATCGAATCACTCTGGAAGTTCTTTTTTCATGACGTTGCAGTCAAGGTGTCCGTTTCTTCTTTAAGCGCTTTGTTCTATCCTGTATTGTAAGGCTAAGACCACGTCACTCTTTAGATGATGACAACAGTTCTTGCCTGTGGACTTTTCTTCAAAACCGTCTATGCTGTAAATCTCGAGACGCACAGTGATAAACTGTTCCGTGTTTTCGTCGTTAGTAAAGAAAATCTTAAGACTGCAGCTCTTTTTTAGCTATCCCTTTCCAGAAAAATTCCTGGTTCACAATCTCCCATTTAAAACTCATTGGCTAAATATTATATCAGAAATTTTTGCAATTTTTTTATGGTATTGATGCTATGCCCAAAATTCAATATTTGTTTGTTATTAAAGTCTGATTGTTATAATTCTTGTCAACATCTTTCACACACTTTGTGATTTTGTAATGTTACATTTACTGTAGTCTGTTTTGCACTTTGTTCAAGGGGAAGGATTAGTTTGTAAACCAAACTTTTTGTTAGGACTAGTCTTAAATCCATTTCTTATTTGTTTGAGATTTGGAAGGCAACATTTCCATGTTGTTTGTATTCAACAATATTTTTCCTGAAAATCTTTTGGTGACATTTCTTACTGTGTTCGCCATGGTTTAATGATTTTAAAGACTCAAAAAAGTTCTTCCTTGTGCTTCAGTCTGAGGGTGACTAATGGTTTCAAAGTCATTCCATTTGTTGTTGAGATACTCTTTTTATCCGAAGTTTTGAAATCGTATTGACATTAGTGCTAGTAACAAATTTCTTATACCCAATGTAGCAAAGAGGTATACGCATGATTTACCATAGGTTTCTGAAATTTCTGTTTAGCAACCCACCTTGATCATAGAATAGTATTAAACAATTTTCTCCTAAGTCGTTGTCCTCTATAAAAACATAGTCAGCTCTAGGTTCCATTGAGTAAGATTGCAATAGGCTTGTTCATGTCTGGTGTCGATCTACCTTCAGTCGTGTCACTGTTTAGATTGTCTTTTTATAGACATTAATTGATATCACACTCGAGTACCTCTACCATCGTAAACTTAAGGTCTAGTAATTACTTACTTTTTCTAGTCATTAACAATATGTTTCACGTATCTCCCCGTGACATTTGCTCTATTCATGTAACATATAAACATCTAGTTTTTACCGTAAAGTCAGCTTGGATTACTACTGTAGACCTAGTAGAAGTACCCCTAGCATATTGTGCGATCTCTTTGTTCTTCCTTTCCTCGGCAAGTTATATTCTTTATCCTGTTTATACTGTTTAAGCTGCTCTGGTTCCTTATCTGTACAACATGCCACTCTGTCTTTTTCCTACATCAGAAAATGTTCTCAATTGATTGTTTAGTTGCGTTGCGTTTGGTTGTCTGGAGGTTTTGTACAGTTGTCACGTTTGTGTACAGGAGACCAGGATTCTATTATGTTGCAATCAAATGTGTCTTGCTTTCATATTAACGATCTTAGTAATTGCTTGTTTAATTGTGTAAGCAAAACCAATTCATTTATCTGATGGTGTAATAACAAAGACTTGTCTCTTATCATTCTACTATGGCTTTACCTGCCTTCCCTGAGTTTTATGGAGTTTTTCACACAGCATTACATTGGAAGCCATTCTCACACAAGATATCTAACTGCATGCATTTTTTCATACAATATTAGCCCATTGTTCCTTCTTTCAACTGAAACCTGTTCAGTACAGAGATAATCGCAAAGCTGTATATGCACAGTTGCACGCAACTGAGCTGCTTGCAACTGCCATCCTCAACAAAGCTGATTACATCCAGAAATGCCAGGAGCATTTCAATAACGGACCATATACCATGGTTAAGCGCAGCCCAATGAACTCAGTCAAGACCAAAGTCAGCAAAGCACTAATTACGTTACAGAAAAACCATCTCCTTGGTAACTGCCTCTACCACAGATTAACACCCAAAGACTCGGTTTTACCACGGTTCTATGGATTACCAAAATTACATAACCTAATGTTCCAATACGTCCAAGCGTCACTTACTCTGGACGTCCGCTTCATTCACTTTCACGTTACATTGCTGACCTTCTGCGTCCCTACACAACGATGAATCCACACCACTGTAACAACAGCACTGATTTTGCCGCCTTCATTACACACCAAAGAATCCAAGAAGATGAAATCATGGTCTCCTTTGATGTTACATCATTATATACAAGCATCCCCATTGACGACACCTTACGAATTGTAGAGGACCTTCTTAAACATGATAATTCATTCCCATCAAAAACCACACTGAAACCTTCAGATATCCTGGAGCTACTACGAGTACTTCTCACCAACACATGCTTCCTCTTCAACAATGACATCTACCCACAAACCAAGGGTGTACCCATGGGAGCCCCTACATCCTCGGCTATTGCTGAAATATTCATGCAAGCATTTGAAACGACGGCATTATCAACAGCAGACCAAGGGCCAACTGTATGGGAAAGGTACGTTGATGATGTCTTTACAATCATCAAAAAGGATCACCTACAAGGTTTCTTTGAACACATCAACAGCATGCGTTCAAATATCACATTCACCATGGAGAAAGAAGAACGAAGATAAATACCCTTCCTGGATGTCCCAGTAAAGAGGCAGGCAGATCGCAGCATTTCCGTTACCATCTACAGAAAACCAACCCACACTGACCAGTACCTCAACAATGCATCACACGATCCAGTCTCAG
>RDPX01000213.1:1323841-1341438 GCA_003991215.1 Morbakka virulenta
GCATCTGATTATTCACTAAAACAGTCGTACTCTAAAGGGCAGTGATACCAAGGGACAAGTTAAATATATTATATACATTTTCTTTAACAAAAGTCAAGTAAATTGGTTAACCTTTAATATTATAAGAGACTCTGGATACTGAGAAACAAATTAAAACCATAAAGAAAAAATAAAAGAGGACTTAGGAGGCAATGGAAACAGGCGTAAAGGAAGACTCTAAAGTGTCAGTCAAGTTTTCCCGACTGTAGATAAAAAAACCCTCAAAGAATATTCGATTCCATTCCTTTAAAAGAGCGGTATTCCCTCCAACTTCAATACGTCGTATTAGATAAAGCAACTTCGACAAACACAAACAATATTTAACCGCAATCCACCTACATACAAACACTTGGAAAATTTTAAAAAAACTCAGTGAAATCCAGTATTGTACTTGCGTATTTGACCAAAACAGCTTTATTGCATTACAAAGATATTCTAATTAAAAAACTGTTTTATTAAGAAGGATTCATTACTACGAGATTAACAACGCACCAGCTTCGTCCTTTAAAGTCCTTACCAAAATTTAGCTCTTCACAGCCAAACGACCATCTGAACATCTTGTACTCGAAGACCAGCATTTCGTGCTGGTAAACGAGAGCCAAGTACTCATTAAGAGTCTGGTCCACAATGTTGGGTACATCATAAACACATCGGATGAATCAGCTTCCATTACACTACGTTTTGCGCCGGAGTCAACAAAATAGTTTTTACAATCTCTTGGTATGCCCAATTGCTCCTACAAACATACCTTTGTACTTAGAGAAGTGCTCTACTCGACTTGTGCACTAGGGTTACAAAACTGCAGAGAAAGCTGGACAGCCAGATTATTTTGTGCCGGATTTTGTGAGAAGCATTTTCTTAACTAGCGATGAAGATGGCGAAGGCGATGATAGCAATTCAGGGGAAATTGAAGTAAGGGAATTCAGGCGGTAAAGAAACTGAGCTCTCCCTTTTGTGTACCTCCGAGTGTAGCTGCATCCCCAGTGAACGTGCCATGTATTTTTAGCAGTTAGTGCATTTACCCAGCTAATCTCTTATTACCTCAGAACTGTTATGTGCGAGGAAAGAGCCACGACCTTCAGGAGGTTCCACTGTCAATCTAAACCAGACGGTTCAGAGACAGAACACAACGGATCTAGAGATCTCTTCTATAATAAGTCTCCCAGTCCAGGGTGTACCAACGTGCTGAAGGACTGAATAGCTATGGGCTAATCAGCTATTAACATGAGCTCGAACAGTTGGGGGTGTCAGTTTACACCTGGTATAGGAAGCACCATAAACGGCATTGTTGAATTAAGCCCATTTGCCCCTACATTACTTAGTATATGCGAGCACACCAGAGAGAAGAGCAGGCAGAAATCTGAGATGTAGCTCAAAAGGTGTAATCCAAACATAAACCATCAGGGAGGTGAAGTGCCGGGCCTGATAAGCCGCATGTCCACCTAAGTGATGATTGGACTCTCTGCCTCCTCCTGCAATGGACATTCAGCAATCTCCAGTTACTAAATACCAAGACCCATAAAGCCTTCCTGCATGCTAAGGCATTCACACCAACCATCCTCAGAGCTATGACGAGCTTATGAAGAGAGTCATCAACTGCAGATGTATCTGGTTCCCAGAGTCTAAGCACACAATGGTAAATTAACAGGCAGTATTCAAAACACATAGATCAACAGAGGACCAAGTTACATAAATTGGTTAACTGAATGAAGATAACTGTCAATAGAAACAACAAAAAGTGCCAGTTTAGATTAACTTAGATCAGGTATTTGACAAAATTTGGACAGAAAGGCTGCTGCGGAAGCTCCATCAACATGGAATCTCCCATAACATGATGGCATGAATCACAGCATTCCCTAACCAAAAAGAGCACCTGCAAATCTACAAGGGAATATAAGCGAGGTGAAAGAAGTTAAAAATGGAGTTTCACAGATAGAAGTATTGTCATCAATTCTCTTTCATGTCTTTTTAAATGACACTAAAGCTGACATCACGAATAGAATTTCAGAGTATGCCGATGACATAGTATTTATTTACTCAAAAGAAAGGAATTTTACAGCTCAGCTAGGAATTCAAAGCACTCGTAACAACATTCCAAAGTGAATGGGAGCGTAAGATCAATAAGGAGAAGACTATCTGCACCACATTCAGATTATCACCACAGACACCTTTAGTCCACCTACATGTATATACTCTTCTGCAAAATCTTAAGCTAACTTACCTAGGAATAACATTCGTTCCACGACTGACTTGGCAAGCACACACAGGTAAGTGTACAACAAATAGAATGTACAGAACTGCTCTGCTTAAAAAACTAGTTGGCTCTCAATGGCAGACAAATCACTCCACACTTGGAAACACCTATGTTATATATATATATATATATATATATATATATATATATATATATATATACGCCCAGTCCCAGAATATGGAACTTCAGTTTGGGGTAGAGCAGCTGGTAACTTCTCAAAAGAAAGTAAATTTCAAAACCAGCACCTTTGAATAACAGCAGGAGCAATGCGAACAACACCCATCCAGTACACGGAAACACTTGCTGAACTAGAAAAAATGGAGGATAGAAAAGATCTCATATTAGTCACCCAGGTGGAGAAAGAAAAGATAATGAACAAGTGCCAAATGTACCAACAATCAACAAAAATTAGTCGCAACCGGCTCAAACGAACTAGATTGATAAGTAGAACCAACGAAACTGCTAAGGCTCTGTACATTCAAGAACATACAGACCCTAAAGAAATTAATTTGATCCTTAACCAACCTTGGAAAATTGAAATCCTTCCTCAATTTAATACTTCTATACCAGGAATCGACAAAAAAAATGAATTTTGCTGACCTGGAAGCACCAGCTTTAGAACAGATAGAACAACTTTACCCAAGAAACTCTTAGACCAGTCTATACAGACGGTTCAGCTAAATCTGATCGTAAAGGTGGAGGTGGAAGCATTTATATAGAATGGACAAAAAATACCACCATTAGTCTTTCTGTACCCACAGCATCCATATGCTCCAGCATTAAACAATTAATTGAAAACTAAAAGTATGGCCAGACCTTTCCTTTCTGCTCAACCTCACAGCAGTTTTCACTGTTCTGAAGTTACATCGCTCTCTATATTACAGACAGTTCTATGAAAATTGTTTCAACGATCTTTCCTCTCTTGTTCCTTTGTTGAAAGTTTTTCATGGATTCAATGTTTTCTACAAGTGCTCACCCGAATACTGTCTTGAAAATAGTTTCCAAATTGCTTTGTTATTCTAACGGGCTTCTTTCTAGATACATAAAAACTTTGGAGCTCTCTTCCATTCTGTTGCTTTCCAACAAAATTTTATCTTCCCACTTTTAAATTTTTTATTTTAATCGTCTTATTATTTCCTTTCTTTAATTAAGCTCTTTCTTTCCCTCTCTTAACTCCTGAAGAAGATCAGCAATCACTTGCTCCCTTGACGGTGGGCGAACAACAACAACAACAACAATCATCATAAGAACAATAATGGTTGAAAAATATTGCTCATTTGTTCTCTTTCAAATTCTTAGCAGCTTTAATGTAGTTAAAACCTGTATTTTCTAATAAACGTCAACCAAACAACTTCTTGAAGAGCTCAGTGTGGTACATGAAGCTTTTTTAGATGACAAAACCACAGTGGTTTGATATTTACTATGCCTAGAAATTTAAGAGCTATAGAAACAAAATACATCCTGAAATATATTTTCTTGAATTAATATATCCTGGAAAATCAAAATCTATATCCTAATTAACCTTAATTTCTTGCCAATTATTATATTTAATTCGAGATCGTAATCTAAGGTGCTTTTCAGATACCTTAAAATCTCCGTCAAATCCAACAAATGTTCTCCTGCTGGACTAGTCTTAAACCTGTTTAAAAGCCCAAAAACTTGTAATTGCAGTAAATTTAGGGCAGTTAATAAATAGTTCTCGATATGATGAAAACTTTGACTGTAGTGTATTTACATTGATATCAAGGCGTTTGGGGGGCATGATCTGAAGAGAATTTCCCTCAATCAGACAAATAATTTTGTAATAGGACAAGCTTTGTATTAAGAAAGGTTCATAACTGTCCTTCACTCCATTTTTTCCCAAACCAGTCAAGAATGGAAAGCAATTGTATTGGCAGGGAGACCAGGTGGAATAACTGTACAGTCAATGAGTCCACCTTGTTTGGTGCTTTAAGCAATTCTTTCAATAATAATATGCACTGATGATATGCAAGGTATTGAAATTTTTTTCTAGCAATTAAAGTTAACATCATTTAAAGTGCAAACAAAACTCTTAGTTATGGGAACAGAGGTTGACTTACAGTGAAATGTCTATGTTACGCAATTTCTTCTCTACCACTGACAGTTGGATGAAAAAATGAAGAGAGAAAAAATGTTATTTTTAACTATTAACTTACACTTAAATGACAAGTAAAACAAGATAAAAGTTTAGCGTACCTTCCAGCTTCAAGATGTTTAGTTTAATTGGTATTTCTAGACCTCTTTCCATCCTATGTTGTTTTTTTCTTTTCAGTGATAAGACCTGGTCTTCACGTCTTCTGGAAGAAGAATGACAACAATCCATTTTTTATTCCCCTTGTTGATAACAATTGGTTTATCATTTATAAGTGTCAGAGTACTGAGCTCAAACACGTTTTCAGAGATGGAATTAAGAGAGAGGTCAACCCGATAAATAAAAAGGTTTCAAAAGTATAAAGAAAAAAGTTCATTAAAATGAGTTATCTTCATATTGAAAAGATTTTCAGCCATGCTTAATGTAAAAGAAGAAAAAAAACAACAAAGAAAGCTATTGAACTATTGAAACTATATGCAGTTAATGAGAATGGTCACAAAAATAACAAAATTTACAATGGTTCCAATCCTGAACATACCTAAAACAGATATGTAAATATTACCTGACAATTGCTTTATGTGCCAATGCATCATAGGTCGTAATAGGATGAAAAGGATCGAACGTCGTCTTTCATGAAGAAGATAGCAGCATGGAGTTAATCACACGAAAAAAAACAATAACGACTTGGGAAGATTGAATTTGACCAATAAAGTGGGACTAAATATCTGATTTATCCTTCTTCAGTTAATAAAGTCAAGGTGAAGAGAATTTAAAGAAAAGTCAAGGTTTACTACATCCTGAATGTATTACTGCGGTCGAATCAAACAAGTAAAGTAAAAATATGTATCGAATGACAATATTATGCATTTCACAAAGTTGAGAGATCAAAGCGCCTGTCTCCTAATTTGATATCCAGATTTTAAAAATTTCTAATAATAAACTACCTAGAATTAATCAACGACTCTTACCAAAAGCAGCAGGAATTATCAAACAGGAGTAACTAAAAAATAAGTATGCTTGTACTTTATTTGAGATTTTTCATCCAAGATTTTACCATCCACTGAGCATCCATGTTCTTATTGGTACGCAACCCTCAATTAAAATTTTGCTGCTGTTTCGGGTGCATTTGAGAACAGGGTGATATGATTGTATCCTGATTTCGTGATTGTAGTGTACTGCTTCCTGGTCTCAGGGATGTTTGTAGTCAGATCGATTAACTGAAACCATCTCTTCTCACCTTAAATTTATGATGCATTGAAGATAGAACTGAGAATATCTCGTCTCTCCTGTACAGTTTCGTAGCACTGAAGTGGAATTCACATATCTCTGCACGTTTAATGCCTTTATATATTTGTTACCCAAAGGGCTGAATGGGTAATATTTGATGTTGGATCATTATGTTTCTTCTTTTCTGTCAAAAGTTAGTGGATATGAATAATTGTCAGAAAAAATTTCTGTTTAGATCCATTAGGTGCACAGGCCAAACATAGCATTTATAAAACGTAATGATCAACAATAATGGAAGTGTATTATTTATCATATTTATTAGTTCCGTCTGTTATTTTTAATTAAATGACATGGCAAAGCTAGAAATCGTCTTCAAGTTTAAAAGATTTGGGAGCTTTCTAATATATCTCGGTAACTTGGTTTTATGAGTTACAACTGCTTACCACTTTTCAATTTCTCTGCAGCAAAAAACCCACTGAAGTAAGCTGTTTTTTACCTTTTGTCTTTTTTGGACTTACTTTACTCCTCTACACCCTCTTTCCTTGTCAGAGCTTTTGAGAAAAAGCTGAATTTACCATTAGTCGGATGGTTTCATAAATCAATGCTATTTTAGCTCAGAATTAAATTCAATTAATGACCGTTATCCAAGCATTGTCATAGAAGACTACGACAAAATATTTACAATCTAAAGTCACAAGAGATTTTATCCTGAGTCTAGTTATTGTTCACGACAGCCGTGGCCAAATTCAGGTAACATGAATAAATAAAGAAATAAGTAAATAAATAGATATATAAAAAGAATATCATTTTAAATGTGTCATTAACTTTTTTGTATGGCTCTTAGCCTTAAATATAATTTGGCGTCCATTAAGTCCATTAAAATAATTGAATTGGCCCCTGTTGAAAGGTTTCATTTCCCCCCAGGTCTAACTCTACTGCTGAGCGTAGTACGCCTATCTCGTCAAAAATTCAACAAATATCTGTAAAAGAAAACTCATTACCATTTTCTTTTGTTTTATTTTTATTTGAAAACTGACTCTCACATCCTATGTTATGCAAATGTTACATCCGGTCAACAATAACCAAGAATTAATTCAATGTAATATCATGAGATCACTGCTTTAAATTAACAAAAAAGTTTAAATAAATTGGTATGATTGTAAGTACAAGAAATTGTGTGTAGAAAAGAGATAAGAACAGGAGCACTCATTTTATTTGGTAGATAGTAACAACCTTTCTCTATTCCCTAGTTGATTGCTAAGATGTGTTGTCATCCAGACATCACACATATCTATCAATAAAGTATTGGTTGAAATGTTCACTTTTCTTGTTACAAAATGAAGACAGGAACATGAAGTTGTCAATTTCATCTGAATGAATTTCACTCCATTCATATGCGTTCAGGTGAGATACGAACAGGAACATCCAATTTCCAAACTATTTAGCTGATAACAAATTAAACACCTTTCAAAGGTAAGAATAAATTCATAAATCAAAATACCATAAATTGTGTTATGGTTTTATTCATACCCTTCCAAATTTGCTAACCGTGCTTCCAGCCAAGGTAAAATGAGTATTGACTAAATGAGTTGGATGTACAGAGTTAGGCATAAACATCTCTCATATTTGGAATGGGCGTTATTTCAAGTATAGTTGCAGTAAAGAGGCGGTACATATTCTTTTTGGTAGACTACACTCTACCAGTTTTATGTTTTTTATCAATTATTAACAAAAAATTTCTTTCCTTTTTTAAACCTCTCAAAAATTTGACAGGAGGGCATTGTTGCCTTGTTGCTCAAGCATTGTATGAAGACAGTCGACCTAGAGTACTGACTGTGAAAGCGTCTCGTAGAGATTACGCTTATTGGAAACAATTTGGCTTGGGCTCTCCAATCTTCTTCTAACTGGGTTTACATTGACAAGAAAATTAGTTGGTAGACCTAGCACGGTTAGAACTCGACAGAATATAGTAGCAGCAAGAGAATTCATTAAAGGATCGTCAGTGTTTGGGTCGTAAGGATAGCAAAGCACTAGGGACATTAAGGTATCTTATCTTCTCAAAATGGATCGTTTTAAAGTTTTGTTTTTTAAGACTTTAATGAAAGAGATTATAATAGTCGTAAAGACTTATTAAAAACATTCTTGCACAAATTTCTGCTGCCTTTGTTCTGTTGAATACAGATGAGGGTCAATTTCATTTCAATAAAACTTAGGAAAGGCGACTTTTTGTTATTGGTCTAAAGATACTTTTTGTATAATGATGAAGAACCGTACAAGGTATATTGGCACTAAATGTATAAAACTGTATTTAGCAGAAAAAAGGGGGGAAAGGTGAAACTCAGTGATAAGAGTTAGGTCAAAAAATAAGATTTGACCATAGACTTTATAGCATCCAGATCGTAGGATGGACGAAAGTACTCAGTAGCCAAAGAATTCAACAACCCAGCTGTTTGTAGAAAGAAACTACTTTAGCAAGGAAAGACCATTAGAATACCTTCCATGACAATATTTGTTAAAAAGACAAGCCACACGTTTAGGATGAGACCAAGTTTGAAGATTAGCAGCAAAAACTGGATCTGTCAAGTTACAAATACCTCTCTGAACTCTATCAAGAACACCAAGAGAAGATGAGGGAGAACCTGCCAGGATCTGACAACAGTACTCCATTCAAGGATGGATAGTGAATCGCAGATGTACGAAATGGCGTCAGGCGTAAGGTACATTTTAGCACAAACCAAATGAACAATATTTTTAGAAGAAGACATGCTAATAGATTTAATATAGAAACTCCAAGAAATAATCGGAGAAAGTAACACGACAAACACTTTAATAGTGAGCATTCCTCAAGAAAGGAAGCAACTTTGTCAGGGTTAATATAGGAATGATTTTCATGAATATTGGAGAGACATCTTGACTAAGGTTTCTACTGAACAACATGAGTTGTGCTTTTGCCACATTAAAAGAAACCTACTACCTTTTAATTCATTCTTGGCCACCCTGAAGGTCAGACTCTAAATCTTCAGCAAGTGTGATGTGTTCCTGCTGAGTCCGTTTGTGAGCATTTCCAGAGCACAAAATAGTGTCATCTTTATTTCATCCTTGATGTTGATGACATGAAGGAAGAATATTGATGTGAAGAAGGAAAAGAGTTGGGCCAAAAATAGAACCCTGAGGAACGCCCGCATTAATAAAGTATTCGTTAAATGTTATTCCATCTAGTATGACCGGTATTTTACGATCTAACAGAAAGGATTGAATGATACCAAAGACTGCTTCACAAACCCAGTAACCACAAAGCTTATTCAACACCTTATGAAATGTCTTGGAACGATCCCGGGCTATAGCACACCTTCTCTACATTAATCTATATATTTCAAAATACATTCAGTGATTAAATTCAACAAGTCACCAGGAGAGCAAGTTCCTCTAAAGGCGTGCTTATCTTTAAAAAAAGAATAAAGAGACCTTGGTTCTGAAAGAATTCAACCAGTGGATTGTTGATAACTTTCTCAAGGACCTCATTAATGACAAAAGGAAAACTTAAAGGTCAATAATTGCTAGGATTAGACGGATCACGTGCATTCTTCAAAGATAGAGACAAAGCTATAAAGCTTCCAAGAAGGTAGAAAACAAGAATCAGATAGGCGAAGGTTGAAAAGCTTGGACAACAAGGAAGACAGCTCAGGAGCACACTGTTTCAAGACAACAACCCGAATCAAGTCTAGCCTGAATTTTTATAGTGATGAAGCTTATGAATAAGCTTTCCAACCAACCTTGGATTGAAAATGACAGGATTCAAAATCTAATTAGTTTGCCAAAGGAATTTTGACAAAAAAGCGAGTTTTATGTAGAGAAGAATTCGGGAAAAACAGTCTATCAAAGACATCAGCCTTTTCCCTAAAAAACATAAAAACCGAACACTAAATAGAGTGGAATAATAATTTACTTGCCAGAATGTAAACTACAATTGGAAATCATGCAGAAATCACATCTTCCATGTTTTTTAGAGAAAACTGGTTCAAATCCTCGCACGTTATAGTGAGATTTAGCACCAGACGCCACCCTTTTACAAGCATTATCAGTGCATCTAAAAGATTCAACAGTTCCATTACGTTGAAACTGAACTCACAAATAATTGAAATGAATAAGAGCAGGAGAACAATGACCATAGCACAATGCAGGAGAATGAGTTCGACTTTGTAACCAAGACTACGTCCTGTTGTGTTTGTTTTGTTTGTTGTGTTTCTTTCTTTAGTGCTGAAAGCCATATTTGTGGAAGGGTGCAGCATATATTGTTGATATGATTGCTGTGCTGTAGGGAATGGATTGTTTCTTTTATTTTTCTTGTTGCTGTGTTAATTTCCATGTCTAAAATCTTTATATTTTCCCAGTCAAAGATGTGATCTTGTGTCCAGCAGTGCTCGCCTATTTCATGATTCTTGGTGTCACATTTTTTGTACAGCTTTTGTGTTCTTTTTCCCTTTGACCCAAGGAACCCTTGGATTCGCCAATTTAGGAGGCAGGGCAATCCTTACATTGGAGTCTGTAAACTACGTTGTTCTTCTCTTTAAATGGGACTGGGTCCTTTGGTTTTGACAGAATTTTCCTTAGGGTGGATGTAGTGAGGTCAGCTATGTAAGGTGAAAGTGAATGAAGCGGACTTCCAGAGCAAGCGACAATTGGACGTATTGAAACATTAGGTTTTTGTATTTTTGGTAATCCATAGAACCGTGGTAAAGGCGAGTCTTTGGGTTTCAATCTTTGGTACAGGCAGTTATTAAGGAAATGTTTTTTCTGTAAAGCAATTAGTGCTTTGCCGAGTTTGGTCTTGACTGAGTTCATTGGGTTGCGCTTAACTGTGGTACAAGGTCCATTGTTTGAGATGTCCCTGGTACTTTTGGATTTAGTCAGCTTTGTTAAGGAAAATTGCAAATCTAAATAGATTTCCAAAACAATCACATATACCCAAACCATCATCAAGTCGACTAACTAAGCGCTGTGACGAGGTGGGTAGTAATAAACTCTACAGCAAGCACTATGCATCACACCTTACCTTCATAAACAGGTATGGTGGTAAGGTGACACTACCACGATACAGCATCCCTAAAGTTGCCAAGCAATGGTTAAGATACATTCCTTCCAATGAGACAGACTAAACGCTGCCCGACGCCAGCCTGTTATTTCAAGGCGTTGGAGTAAAAACTCCTCCTAACACACTCAATAGCTGGTTCAGTTTTTGTGTAACTATTTAATTGTATTTGTTGACTTCATCAACCAGCACTTTTTTAAAGAAGGTGGCGAATCATTAACTGTCACCTTCGGGTGGTAGATTGAAATATTTGAAGACTTCCTGGGCCCCAGATTGGACTACCTAGATAAGGAACATCTATGATTTAAACAAGACAGGCCTGCAGCTCACACAGTGCGGTGTGCACTTTGAGTATTGAAGGTAGTTTGTCCTGGACATTTGAAATTGTTAAGGGGAGATAATTTGTGGTGACAAGATCATCTGATTTAAGTCTTTGCAACTTCTTCCTTTTGGAATATATAAAAGAGGAGGTTTCAGACGCCTTCATTGAACCCCCGAGGATTTGAACGAAAAGATCCGGAAAGAAATCAGTGTAGCACAAAGTAACACAAGGAGTCATGGAGGACTCCAGGGACCGACTCTATCAATGTATTGCCAACAACGGCCACCATTTTTCTGATATAATTTTCAACACAAATTGGAATAAAACTATGGTTTTTTTCAGGTTTTAGAAATGCAATTACTTTTTTTCAGATAGTTTTCTACTTTTTTTGTATTTGCTCAAAATGCGTAAAGTCTTTTTGTCTGACCATGTACTTATTGCAACCACCTAAAACAATACTGTAACGATTTCTTTTTCTATTGGGTTACCAGTGTTATATGGGTTTAAGGAACCAATGGGTGAATCAAATTTAATAAAGTATCAAAAAGAAGAAAATCTATAATGCCAATTTAAGAAGTAAGCGCTTACTCTTAATGGTAAGAAGCCATGAATTGTTGGCCTTGTTGGATACATTTTACTGATGAATATCCAGTGGAATTTGTTCAATAGCTCTTCCGTTTCAATTTTCGCCTACATCCATTTGGTGGCAGCAAAAAATAATCACAGATAATCAATGGACTAGAAGTTCTAGAAAACTGTCTTCTTGTTTCTTAAACACAGGGCAAATTGATCTGGTAAGACGTTCTAGAAGGCCATGGAAAGCCAGCTTACGTGAAGAATAGATTTTTTCATTCTGGAGGGAAAAACAAAACATATAAGAATGATATTTCATTAAATTCTTTATGTTTAACAGCTTTTTTACCCTCTATCTTAATCCAAAAGGAGACTGGAAACTGTCGACTTTAAGTAGGAGCCCTCTTATCAGAGATTTTCTCTGTAAACATTAGCATGTTAATCACATGACTAGATTGATTTTCAACTATTGGTTTCAGCTGATTAGTGTGACCTACTATCAGCAAAAGTTGTGCTGGAACGGAAGTATTTAATTGTCCTATATAATTGCTCCAAAATATAAATGCGCCTGTAAATACAAAATTGATAAGTGATTACCAAGCTGAACAACGGTCATCATGTTTTTATAACCGTCATTGGTTATTCTTTTAGGATCAAACCCTAAATCTATGTTTTTAAAGAGACATTTTCTATATGAGATATATGTTACAGAGAGGTTTAATTATATTGTTTTGCTACAATCCTTGAATTTAAAGGTTAATTTAAAAATTTTATTGGTGTCAATCTCATTACTCTATGGGACCTTTGGGAATGGATTTACCAAGTGTAGTGGTGGGTTAATAGGAATCCGAGATTCAATTTGAGAACAAGTAGTGAAAGATAACTTGATCATTTAGAGGCAATTAACAAGTTTCTTTCCATATTTAAGTGCTAGTGCTTGAACATAAATATGCCTAAAGCAATTAAAATTTGTCATGATCCTTTGTCGTTTGCCTATTGTGCTGTTTTTTATTTCTGCTTTGTGTTGAGTTACTTCCTTAATTTCCTTAATTAAAAGTAAAAAGCCAAATATTCGTCATTATTGATGGAAATTTTTTTATGTGCTTCAATATTAAGTATTCTTTTCCAGCTTTTCCGTCTTAATGTGACCACTATGGCAATTTTTGGATTGGCCTATTGAAAGACTATTGGATCTATCACTTGATCCAATTGGTTTAAAGTGGTCCATCTTTTGATAGGCTGTGCAAAAAACATGCATATTCTTTGTACTAACATTTCAAGACTTTTCTATGATTGTTTCATTTTCGACCTAATTTTTTCAAATATTAAATTCTACACTTTCCAACATCTTTTCTGTGCTTTTTGGTTAGGAGAGCATTTCAACTTACAAGGAAGCCAAACAACGATATTTTTTAATGCTAAATGTATCAACATTCCATGCGTCTTTTGATCCAGTATACAATCTCACAGCTGGACATATGGAAAAGCAATCCTTTTAAGATAATATAATATTAATTAACTATGTTATGTTTGGTAAGATGGAAGTTAATTGATTTTAACAGAAGTTGGTAATAATGGTAGTAATTAACGCGAGACGTTTATCTAAAGGAGCCATTGATTACACGCCAGCACGGAGAACAAAACGAAATTATATATGTAAAAAATAATTTAAAGCAAACTAAAGCATTAAGAAGAGATGAGAAAACAATACTAAAATAATTAAACAAAAACTATACACAAAGAAATATACGTAGTAAGATATACAAACCTTACAACAGGAATAAATTACTCTCTTTACTGAAACTGTCACGTACGTAGAAAGTAAATTTTTACTTGACAATTGAGAAATTTATCCCTAGTTTTAATATTGTTATGTTTGTTATTATATTAAACATTGTAAGAATGACAAAACCGAAGCAATTGAATGATAAACGTTGAAGAATTAGTGTAATCATGCCTAATCTTCGATACTTCAATTCCTTCAAGCTTTTAAGGGTTTGGCTTACCTTGTTCAGTTGTTGATTATGCTTATCTCCAAAATCTTACAGTTAATCTTAATTACCTGAATACAAAATCTCTGGTTGTTGTTGCAGATGGTCTTACCTGGCTTTGCAAGAGTTATATATTGGTGAAATTTTATAAGCTGGTACCTTGGACGTGAAACCTTTGTAGAAAAACGAGTCTCGTGTCGCTCTGTCTGCTATTAAATCTCTAGTAATTTAGGGTAGATATCTTGACGTAACCTATTTTCCTTGCACGGTATTCTCCAGTAATCTACTTTTTCCCTTGATGTTATTTATCTATATGGTTACATATCAGCTTTTTAGTATCGTTTTTTTGAGGTTCTTTTCAATTTTTGTGTTCTACTCATTGTTATCCTTACTAATGTCAATATTTTGTTTTGATTATTATTTCTTCTTATTATTGTTATTATTTATTGTTGGTGTTAGGATCTATTATTGTTATTATATATTTTTAGTTACTATTATTTTTACTATTATTCTTGGATTAACTAGCAATACAATTTCCATCCTATATATCAAATTACAAGATACTAATGAAAATGATAAAGTCAGCCATTATCATCCAATCCTGCTCACGGTAGCTTATGGGTAACAATCCGACCATTTTACTACCCTGAGCAGCCCTGGATGGCTTGAGCTACCAATTTTTGTTAGCTTCACATTAGACACCTTAAGTCAATAGTCCCGACAACACTTTTCTGATGATCGATTCGCTTTCCCAAAGTACTGTCTTTTGGATTTCTCTCAATAATGTTTGGAGTTCTTTCTCATTATCAAACTCAAAGATTTTTTGAATGTCCATTTTCAGTTCTTTCATTCCTCCACCGAGACATCCAACAACTATTGGAATCATTTTTACGTTATAATCTTCCCCTCTTTCACGTATCTCAAAACATAATTGTTCGTATTTCTTCTTCTTCTTCTTCTTCTTCTTCTTCTTCTTCTTATTATTATTATTATTATTATTATTATTATTGTTATTATTGTAATCACATGAATTTTAACCCAACGAGATGTAATATTTAACTAAGAAAAATTTTTTAAAACTTCAGTGTCACTTCAGCTTTGCAATTCTCAGCTCACAAGAAGCAAGGAAAAGCACATTGCTCAAGCGATTGTTTTATGACAACACTTCATTACCATCGTTTGTTTTTCTTGTTTACCTCTGGTGATGCTGCAAAAATAATTTAAGTAGGAATCCCCCCACCTCACCCCACAAACTAGCCAATGTAAACTACAAGTTGCTGTCAGATTTTACTTTTTATGTAACAGTTAAAGATTAAATTAAATTGTTTTCTTTGTTTTTCATTCCATTTATTATTTTACTGGTCATGGTCAACCAAATAACGTAGAAATTTAAAGATCAAATTAGACAAAGTCCTAAATACTATTAAAATAAATACTGTGTTCTAAATACTAAATACTATAAAAATTATTTTGTGTTTTTTTCTACAGAATAAAAAATGAAAGACTGAGATAATGTAAAATGTTATTGAATAAGTCAATTTCAACGTATCTTACATACGTTTTATGTATTACATACGACCAAATACACTTTAAATAGCGTATCAAAGTGTGTGACGAAAAGTCAAGTGTCCTGCTTGACAATCAGCAACGTCACGACTGATCCTCATTTGCTTTCTACCTTAAGCACACATAAAAAGTTTTCGTAACGACTCCAACTTTCTAAAGAAACACCTCCTAATCATGCTTGCCAAGATACTGTAAGAGGATTGAAGATCAAATCAATGGTCATGTCCAGTAACCTAGTAAACCTTTGCATCTTCAATACAAATGTTTTATTTGCTTTAGAAACAAAGCGCATTTGAAAGCAAATAACCACAAATGGGAACGAAGAAATTAACTATGGAAAATGATACCCATTCTCAATGTTTTGTTCACATCAGGGGTAGCCATTTTGATGGGAACTGCATGAGAATAATCTCATACATCACTTTGAAAGCAAACTAAACAAAGGACTTAATAAACTCAAAGCTAATCAATAATAAACAATGTCAGTTCGTGTGTGATCTTGTATCATCCTAAGACTTCCTATAGTGCTAAAAACTTAAATTCTCTTCCTGTTACATGTTTTCAAACGTTGACATAAGTTACACACTCAATTCTATTTGTATCAAGGCCTACCTTTTTGTAAGCGTTATCCTGAATCCATGAACTCCTGCTTAATGGCAGTTTAAGTTTGAATAATTAGGCTCAGCAACCTACAATAACTTGCCTGTGTCTGAACAAATTTGCCAATATCAATCACCAATTTTAATCTGAATGTGAACTTGGCGGTACAGTTTAAATTCAATGATTGTCAAACCCCTTAAATCGTTAAGGATAAGTTATTAAATTCAATATGAACATCTTTTGTTCTTTAATTGCGGGTAAGTCTTTGTTGACTTCCCATGAGTAAGAATTGTGTTTGTTTTTCATAAAAGAGACAAGAAAAACCAAAGCATTCCATGCTGTTTGAATCATTCCGTTTTGAGATATTGATTTAACTTCTGTTTACATGCTAATTTTAAAGATTACTTTCATAAAATAGGTAATGTTGGGTGAGTTAAGTAGGAAATTTAGGGAAATGGTACAGAAAAGGATATGTCACCAGGGGGACGGTAGTGAAAATGGGTATTTGATGCGGTAGTAAATCAAATTCCTCTGCAAATAAAAATTTATCTTACGAATAAGAAATAAAAGGCGAGGGATGAGCTGTGGAAGATGAGCAAAGATACGGGGTAGCAGTAGAGAAACCACCAGTACCTCACAACTGAAAATGACTGATAAGAGAAGAGAATAAAATTTAAGGAAATTAGTAAAAGATAAGCCAAGGAACTATCCCTAGTGAGATTCAAACTTACGCTCAAACACGCAACTAGATCTCTAGTATAGTTCCAAAGCAATGCACCCATTAGATTGTTGTTATTAAAAGTAAAGTGGGAAAGGCACTGGCCTTAAAATACAGACCGCTATTTGGATGTAAGTACGAATCTCACTGGAGCTATTTCTTTGCTTGGAATATACTTATTCTAACTAGTCTTAAAGTTAAAAGCAAGGTCTGAATATAAAACGTTTCCAAGATTTCAAAATACCATAGGCTCTACTTTTTACTTTTTTCGGAAATTGTCTGGTACGAATGGATTTCTACAATTTTTTAAACATGTGTTTGATAGATGCTCATCTCCAACATTCTTAGTTGTGTGTTAGAATTTCTAATGTATGTAAGAATCTCTAACAAGCAAGCTTTGCTTTATATGTACTAGTGTGTCTTATTACTTATCCAACCTTTAAATTTTGCTTATGGAGAAAAACTTTTATGATAGTTAGCTTAAGAGAATCAGTTTAGCTAACAATTAAAAGGACATGTAATAAATAGGACACCTGTTATTTTCAATTCAAGCAGATTCACTAGATCTTTAAGCAGCAGAAATAAATATCTGCTGCTAACTGGACTTTCTAATCTTATTTTGGTATTTGCTTACACTTTTTACTTAAAGACAAGTAAATTACAAATACTTAGGCAAGCAACAAGAAGATAGATAGGCTCCCAAACAGACAAATTGGCAGGTGGACAATTAAATTGATAGATAGATACATACACACATACACACACGCCCCCCCCCATATAAATAAATAAATATATACAGATAGCTATAGATATAGATATAGCTTTAGATATAGATATAGATATAGCTATAGCTATAGATATAGCTATAGCTATAGATATAGATATAGATATAGATATAGATATAGATATAGACATAGATATAGATATAGACATAGATATAGATATAGATATAGACATAGATATAGATATAGACATAGATATAGATATAGCTATAGATATAGATATAGATATAGATATAGCTATAGATATAGATATAGATATAGATATAGCTATAGATATAGATATAGATATAGATATAGATATAGATATAGATATAGATATAGAT
>RDPX01000213.1:1347301-1364418 GCA_003991215.1 Morbakka virulenta
AAAAATTATATTTATTGTTGTTTTTTCCTTTTTGATTTAATTTACTACTGTAGGAACTCCTGAATGTAATTCTGATGAGATTACTCCTATAAATACTGCCAAGTTACCATGAAATAAATGAGAAAGAAATTAACTACTGGTGATATTTTAACAAATAGAACCTTATTATTTCCTGATTATTCAATACCGAAAAGAAGTTATGTGTTGGCTTGACATTATCCATCACAGATTCTGAGAACTACACATGTACTCGATACTGGCAGCATAAAATGAATGGGAAAAAAATTACTTCTGGTGAAATTCCAACAAAAAGAAACTTGTCGTCACAATAAGGGCATAAAGAGATTAAAAATGCACCCCAAATTCAAAAATTGATAACGTACATAAAGTTGAAGAGAATGTATTCGTCACTAAATTTGACAACGAAGTTAGAGGACATCTCTTATGAAAGTTGGCATTTTTCTGTTGATATTCTTCCCAATAAATTGTCTTAAAGTAATGTGCACACAGTGGCACACAGAGGCAGATGTTATATTTAGGAATTATTTCTCCTGCAATGAAGCGTTTCAACAAAAACCCGATACTGTTTCTTTGTATACATGAAAGAAAAGCCCGACGATTTTATTTACTTTTGTACATACATTTTTTCTTTGCAAAAATTGAGGGACTATTGCCCAGCCCAATAATGTCAGCAAGCCTGTCACCACTCTTTCTACATATTCTCCTTTCTTTCTTCCTATCAAGTTCCAGATTTCAAATTCTTGCTTTGCTTTATGGCAAAGCAAGAATTTGAACGAGACAAGAACTTTACGTAATTAGCAATGGCTTTAATGTGCTACAGCGTTGCCTGTTACATTAGTTGCCAGAGACGTTTTATCGCGCTTCCTTTTGAGGATCCATGGAATCATTAAATGAGTTTTTTATCTTTAGATTGTATCTTATTTCTGATTTTGAAAACTAAAAATTTAAGGCTTTATGAATTAAGGTTTTCATTCTGTGATCTTGACCTATTCAAAATTGTTTTTGAAAAGGACTTTTTTAAAGAGCTCAACAGGTTGGTTTTCAGGGATATTTGTAGCAAATGTTTGTGCTAAATAAGCAATTTCCACTGGGAACCTTAATTGTGTCTGCATACAATTTTCGGATTTCAGGGCGTCGAAATATATTATTAAAGGATACATGAATCCAGATTCACAGGATGGATTCTTGTCATATTAATGACATTGTGAAGACAGATGTTTTTTTAAATTTTATTAGTATCCAAGATATCACAGGAACTTTACACAAGATGAGAAATTTGTCCAAAGGTCAAAATTAAATAGCAACTATAAAATGAAGGCATTCCTGGCTCTAGCAAACAATTTGAAGTGTTTTAACTCGTGGTTCAGCAGTAGATGCTGTGTTATAGCTGAATCACAATTAACAATTTTGTACACAATCTTGCAGTGTCTTTCTGATTGAACTAGATTAACACAACCCTTTCTTCTGTAAATACTAGGCGCATGTTTTATTCTATATTTTTAACAACTTACGCAAAATAATTTGCTGAGAATGTGGTGCTTATGACAAAGAGTTGCGCTCACTCTCTTCTTGATTTCTGGGGTCAGCTCTGCTATAACTGTAGGATAAGTAAGTGACTTTTAATAAAAATTGAATCCATATTTCTTGTGTTTGCATAGCAGGAATATTACCTAACAACTTTTTAAGGTGTAGTTCGTAGTATAGTGTATCAAAACACAAAATTTCAATACCCTTTTTGGAGTTCCCTAAATTGACTCTAACACAAATTATAAAATTTCTCCTTATTTCGTCAAAATTGGAATTTTGGGGCATCGCTATATAGTAAACTACTTGTTATTCCTATTTAAAATTGTGAAGAATTGCTAAGCAGGGAATAAATTCACATATATAAAGGTGAAGTCACAATGTGATCACCATGATTTACGCAAAAAGAAGCTTGGCAGTTGCAAAAGAAGTTCAGTTGTATCTCCACTGTATATTCCTTATAGAAACAAGGAAACTGACAGGATAAAGGTCGTTTCAGGATCAAAAGTACGATAGATCTTTTATATGAACCCCTCACACCAATCACTCAATGCTGAATATTTTTGTCTGTCTTAGATAGTACCCAAACGTACCCACTACCTGTTTACAATTTATTTCTTGTTTGTCTTTGCAAGACGTTTGCTTTAATACTAATATGTCTTTGTTCAGAATTAAGACTTGAACGTTTCGAGGGGTCAAGATGAAATAGGAAATTTTTAAGTGGCTCAGATCAGGCATTATCAAAATATCTAAAAATTATTATAGCTATTGTATAGTTTAATGCGGCATGAATTTTTTGTTCTTTTTATTTAAGAATAGTCTGTCTAACCCTCAGCATATGTTCTTGTAATTTTAAAGATGCCAATCCAGTAGGAAAATAATTAAGCTGAAAAGTTCCTTTATTGCAAATTCCTTGCGTATCAATACTATCTGCTAGAGCATAATAGGAAGACACAGCTGAGCAATCTGTTTGTTGTTGGTGCCTTGCATTTTTTTGTATTCCAATATGGAAAAGTACTTCGGTATCCGAATTACAGCCTGAATTAGCAAACCTTAAAAAATATCAATACAATAGGCTCTGAACATGTTTACACAGCGGCACACGAGTGAAAATTTAAAGGAAATTAATATTGAAAAATAGGTAAATATTATGTTTATAAGTATGTGTGATTTGTAGTAGCTTCATAAATTGACTCATACTCTAGTACGTCCCATTTTTCCTGCTTGCAGTGGACCAGGCGGACGTTCTACTAAAAGGTAAGGTAAAGCTTGTGGATATTTGCATAAAAAAAATTATTTTCTTTCTGTACTATTTCCTCACACAGAACAGTAGCTAGATATTATAGTACAACATTGTTATTCAGAGTAGACCTCTGCCTCTGTATCGATTAGCGTTATATATATAGCAGTTTGACAATTTATATACATGACCTTCTTTCTGTGCAATAAAAGAAGACAAGAAAATAAATGTATGTGTACACACATATCACACACACACACACACATACACACATATATGTATATATATATATGTATGTATATCAAAGCTTTATGAGAGGATTAACATTTTATAAGATGCTTTTGTTGAACCAGTCTTGAAATTGTGCATTCAATTAATCATTAACAAAAAATAAAATGTGACTAATATTAGTGAGTAAAAATCGAAAGTTTATGTACTGTGATACAAATAATACTTTAATAGAAAGATGCTAAGTGTATTTAACAGATCACGAAAAAAAACTGCAATGAAACAAAACTAGGTTACCTTAGCTGGTAAAAAGGAGTCTTTGAAGTAAAGAAATAAGGTTTATTAAATTTGAATAAGTTAAAGTCGGATTGTAAAAATTCGAAAGATTTTAACAATCCTTATAAATAAACAAAATTCAACATATTTCAGTCTTGCGACTTCTTAAATTCCACTTTTTTATGATACTAACGACACCGTAATGAAGTTATAGCTGTAATTACTGTCATTAATTCAATCCTTACTATCTTCACCAATATCAATTTTCATTGTTGTCATTGCTAGCATCGTTAAGATCATGGTCTACAATTTACCAAACGGCATTTAAAATAAAGCTGTTAATATTCTTGTTTCTTCCCATACAGTTTAGATTAATATATCATATATGTTACCTCATGATGTCGCTAAACTGGATTGTTAGAAATTTAAGAAATTGCAAGTAAGCTTATGAACTTACTGTTGTCAGTTACTGCAGGATTGTAGGGTATACATTGTCTCTGACAGTGAATACTGTACCTAAATACTTACCAAATTCGCTACAGTTGTACTCTTTCTTTGTAGAAAAAAACCCAGAAATGACCCTGTTTCTTTAGTTTGATAGTGCCCTATAAAGAATTTTCTATACTTTCAAAAGTGAAATTTGCTGTGTTGATGTTTGCTTGGATTGAGCTCTTTGTTGCACCTTTGTTACAAAGATTATACAAATGAAGGCTCACTTAAAAGTGCCCAGCCCGTGGAAAATGAAACGTGGTACTTTATGTGGTTGTAAATTAACATTGGTCACTAATAGAAAACTACTGTATGTTGCGTAAAAAGGTCAAGAGAAACTAAAACGAATAACCTCTGCCTGTCGCTTTTCTTAGACTTACTTTATGGATCGATAAATTCAACAGGTAGTGTTTATTTGCGTCTATTCCAAACACTATATCATACAGTGGTCCTTGAAAAGTACTTACCAATTGTGACTTATTAAAATGCAATAACTACGTGCAACTTAGTTACTTTTCTGTTTTAAAAGTTTTTTCCGAATTGCCTTTTTTTTTCTACACTAGTACTTGGCCCTCTGTCCCCAATAGTTTGACTCAAATAGCCTTTCCAAACAGAATTATCCTTCCTCCACATTTGTGTAATTCTTTGTATGTTCTTTCTTGCTTGATAAATTATTTAAAGAAGCTCTTTCATACCCTTACTTTGTTGATTTTATCCAAAGTCGATTTATTTGTAATGAAAGTCTTCCCTAACTTGTCCACCTCGTTCCCCTCAGTTAACACAGGGAGCTATCTAGCAAAGTATGAACTGCACTTATCAGAATTTCAAGTAACACAGCAGTTACCTTTGTCTTTTGTCAACAGCTTAAAATCCTGGCTGCAACTACTAACAACGGTGCTTGGCATGCTATAGCTGTGTTGTAACCACCTGAGATGAATTGAGCTTATAACCCAAACCAGCATCATTCGACAAGGTTAAAAAAAGAGAAAGATACCATGCTCTAAAAGTTTACCTATTCTAATTTACTCGGGTATCATTAATTCAAACCGACTCAGTCGATTTATCTGTTGATACATTGACTGTCTTACCACATATGTTTTTTATCAAGTTTTCTAACCGATCAGTTTAGTACTAAGATTTCATACAATGAAAGTACATGAAAAGAGTACAAGTGTTAAAACAAAATGATTACTGTTCTTGGTTCTAATACTTTATAATATTTATTTTAATAAAAATGCATTTACTTATTTCCAAACCTTTCCAAATACATAGCATACTTTTGGATTTAATACTGTTGTTCCGAATAGGTTATTATGCGATAACAAATACATTATTTCTATCACCTGTATTCTAAACATATTCTAAAAATAACAGTTGACCAGTCTTCAACAGAATCTGGTCAAGAATGTCCTCACTGCCAAAACCAAGTTCCTCTGAAGGGCACGGTCTGAGCTCTTGTTACTGGGGAAAATGACGTTAAAATCAGAGAAAAAAAGAAAGATGTTACCAGCAACAAGTCTTCTGGCAAACTTTGCTAATTCACATTGTTGCAAGCTCCCTCAATGGTCATGGATAGGACATTTTACACGTAAGATCAACTCAATATTTTTCATCCTTAACGTGTCAAATATTCAGTATGCTTTAATTTGTTTACCAGAAAACCAACTGAAATAACCTGATCGATCCAGTTTGTTAGCAGAGTCACAATCACCAAAATTATAAAAGTATGACAGGGATGATATAAAATGACCAGGTCCTAGATCGGGTATGGAAAGAGACGACGAACATGAAAAGAAGAAAAATACACAATACTTCTTCTTCTGGCCAGCTTAGCTGTCCAAGCAATTGGCTACTTCAGTGTTATCATTCCAAGCAAAGCGATTGTTAGTTAATTGGTTTGTAAAGGTTTGTTCTCCCGGTAGTTGATTCAAATTTGTTGCTGTTTTTCTTCCACCTGCTTTCTTTCCGTTGATATTTTCCATTAGGCTAGTGTTCTTTTGCTTGCCTTTTTCCATAGCATGTCCTAAGAAACTTGATAATCTTTCTTGACGTTTTTCAAAAGGGCTCCTTTCTGATTGGTGAGTCTCGTGAGAGCGTCATTAGTCACATGTATGATGTAAAGCAGATATTTTGTGCATTTTAGATAAGACCCACGTTTCTTCGCCAATTCGTTACTGATAGTGCAAGCTTCACAACTGTAGGTAAGAACTAAATAGACATAAATGTTCAGTATCCGGAAGCATGCATCAAATGTTATATTCTTGTTGCTCAGAGTCGAATGAAATAAATTTATCCAAATGTAGATTTGCCTGTGCTTGATGTAGATTGATCCCTTTTTACACAATGTACATCTATTAAAGTAGACTTTACAGATGATACAGGACACAAAGCGAAAACGATTTACTTTTGTTAATGTAGTTTATATTTATTGGATACTGCATGTTCTTACTATTCATATGAACTCTAACAAAGACGTCTCTGCTAATATCGGGGTACCTGTATACGATATCTGGGAAGAGTATGGTATTTTAAGATATTTGATTATCTGATTATCTGATTATCACTTCATATTCTGTAAGGCAATATGCAGCATGCACCATAGTCTGTTCTGTGACGCCTGGCATACTCTATTTAGTATTGCAGTGCAGTATATACCACATTGATATCGAGTACCAACTATAGAAAAGGGTATCAAAGTATCGAAAGCAGTAACTGGTTTCTGTACAGTACTACTATGTGGCAAGACATTTTGAACTGAAAAGATATAGTTTTATGGTTTTACTATGCCCTTTGAGAAGAAACTGTGATTTTGGTATAGATTTTTTAGTTGTCGTAGTGCGTTAAATTTTAATTTTTCGAAATATTTAAAGTGACAGTAAGTAATTAAATTCTAGGTCAGGCTACCATATAATTCCTACAGTTGAACTCTCCTTCACACCAGTTTCAAATTGTTTCAGTTTTCCTGTTCTTAAAAAGGCTGACACTTTTATGGGATCAAATATTTGCCGTTATATTAGGTTAAAGAAGATATGTAGTGGTTTTCACTCTTGTTATTTTACAGATTTATTGCAGCAACAAGGGGCATGGTAACGTCTGCATTCATATGTTCTTAATTACCTCGTCAAATCTATTTTTTGTGTTGAACTTGGTATGTCCCTGTATATCAAACGTTTTAGGTTAGGTTGAAAAGAATCTCTGTAAAGTAACAGTATACTGACAAAAACTGCTTTTACATAAAATAAAAAAAACTATGAAATGTTTGAATTGTTTGAAAAATAACCTTTGATTCTTAACAGCCGCAAAGATATATGATGTTGATGTTAATCACTGTTTTCTTTCCGAGGTCGTCTCAAAAATTCAATTCATCTCACAAAATACAACTTCAATACCTACACTTGTGCACAAATATATTGCTGATTTTTAAATAAATAATGCACATTTTATCGATTCGGAAGTGGGTAGGTTATTTAGTCAACTGCGGTAAAAACAACATTCAGCCGTAATTAACTTTAAAGGTTGAAAGTAAATTGTTTTTTTATTCGCAAAGAATGGATATAGAAAGTCAATCTAATCCCTAACTGGATCGGTTACAACAAATTTAATTTTCGATTTTTCTCACCTACGTTTCACATTTTTCTTTCAATATCGCATTGTTTTGTTATGCATACAATACTAAAAGAGTTTTCTAATGGATCATTTGGCTGGTATTCTAGGCTGTTTTTACTTTGTGGTGGTTAATGTAGGCTAGCTTCATTTTCATATTTTGCCTTGTATATTTAAAGTTGTTTTTTTCCTGTTACTTCATTTACTCCAAGCCTGTCTTTGTATATTCTTAGCCTCTGACATAACTTACTGACTTCACAACCTACAAGTGTTTCAACTTATATTTAATTTATCTCTACTTTCTAAGTTTTAGCGAAAATACAGGATAAACAAATTTGGACAGATAAAAATCTTAGTGTTAATTAAAAAGCAAAGATCAAATGACAAACCAAGAACTGTAATACATTGATGTCTACCTTTATTCAACTGTCCTTTGGATTTTCATTAGAGTCATTGGTATCGCGATTTCATGCCCCAACCCTCGCTGGTTCAAGATAATTGTTCTAAAAAAAAAAGAGGATTAACTAGTCAGCAGATACTATCCAAAATTCTTCTCTTCACGTCAGTAAAAAGACATATGTCTTATTACGCAACATCTTCTAGTTTATAGTAACATTTCTTCTAATTATTCTATTAGAAAGAAGAATAATCGGAGGAAATTACAAGTCCATCTCACGTACAGAAATGTATTAATACTCACTCTATCCTTCGAAACATATTTTTCAATGGACATAGATAACCAAATCATACCTTATTATTTCTTGATTATTCAATAGGGAGAAGTTATGTGTAGGCTTGACATTATCCATCACAGATTCTGAGAACTATACATGTACTCGATACTGGTAGCATAAAATGAATGAGAAAACACAACTACTGGTGAAATTAGGTAAATAAAGTTAAATCGTCAACAGATGTTTATTCAGGGAAAAGGTGAATGTTCTTTAGTAAAGCGTCTGCTTTTTGACGTCGTGAACTTGACAAATCCCCGTGGGTGCACGTGTTAAATACCAAAACTACTCCTCTTTAGCCTACCAAAGTCAACCTTTCAACTATTGAGCTTTTGATTTTGTAAGAAGGTTCCTTATTTTTCGTGTGTTACATATTTGCACTTCTCGGATTTGGGTGTGTGTTGAAGCTTGTACGTTCGATCGCACGACTCTTAATACAAAGACTGAATTGGAATACAGGGTTTTGGAATATTGTGTTTTGTCTTGGGCTGTGTAGACCAAGGGAATGGTGGTACGACCAGGTTCAGATAGATATGAGAGAGCTAGGCATTAGTAAACACGGATGGAGAAGGAGATAGATGGAAGAAGACTATCCGCTGTGGCGACCTCGAAGAAGCAGAAAAAAACGAAAGTTAGAGGAGAAGTTATGTCGAAAAACAGTAGTACTCAAGAATTTTTTTTCTTAATTAACGTATGTATTCACACTTTCACACATACATACATACATACATACATACATACATACATACATACATAGTCGCAAAGTTAGGTGGAAATTTGTTGCATATATTAATTCGATAGCTCAATAAAAAATAACTACAAGAAGTTATGTTTTGTTTGACATAACCTCAACTTTGCGATTTTTAGTTTACCACCATTTTCTTAATCATGGAAACATGATTAATTTTGTTAATATATTACCGTCATTACAATTACAGTATTAGGAGGAAAAAACCCGTTAAAACTCATCATAAAACGTGATACTCCTGTCTGTATTTTAAAAAAATTATATTTATTGTTGTTTTTTCCTTTTTGATTTAATTTACTACTGTAGGAACTCCTGAATGTAATTCTGATGAGATTACTCCTATAAATACTGCCAAGTTACCATGAAATAAATGAGAAAGAAATTAACTACTGGTGATATTTTAACAAATAGAACCTTATTATTTCCTGATTATTCAATACCGAAAAGAAGTTATGTGTTGGCTTGACATTATCCATCACAGATTCTGAGAACTACACATGTACTCGATACTGGCAGCATAAAATGAATGGGAAAAAAATAACTTCTGGTGAAATTCCAACAAAAAGAAACTTGTCGTCACAATAAGGGCATAAAGAGATTAAAAATGCACCCCAAATTCAAAAATTGATAACGTACACAAAGTTGAAGAGAATGTATTCGTCACTAAATTTGACAACGAAGTTATAGGATATCTCCTATGAAAGTTAGCATTTTTCTGTTAATATTCTTCCCAATAAATTGTCTTAAAGTAATGTGCACACAGTGGTACACAGAGGCAGATGTTATATTTAGGAATTATTTCTCCTGCAATGAAGCGTTTCAACAAAAACCCGATACTGTTTCTTTGTATACATGAAAGAAAAGCCCGACGATTTTATTTACTTTTGTACATACATTTTTTCTTTGCAAAAATTGAGGGACTATTGCCCAGCCCAATAATGTCAGCAAGCCTGTCACCACTCTTTCTACATATTCTCCTTTCTTTCTTCCTATCAAGTTCCAGATTTCAAATTTTTTCTTTGCTTTATGGCCACTTTTTTTATTCATTATGTTCGTAATTAGCAATGGCTTTAAAGTGCTACAGCGTTGCCTGTTACATTAGTTGCCAGAGACGTTTTATCGCGCTTCCTTTTGAGGATCCATGGAATCATTAAATGCGATTTTTTTTTCACTCTCTTGCGCTTGTCTCAATGCAAAAAGTCAGATTTTCTTCTGTAAACCTCTCTGAGATTATCTAGAAAGCAGGTTTTCTGTTTGCCTCTCTTTCTCCTTTTCTTTTCCTTTCCTTCCTCTTCTTCTCTTCTTCTTTTTTCTTCTCTAGATCTTACCAAATGTCATTTCTTTTACCGCTGCAGTACCTCTTCCTCAAAATGTAAGTATCTTTAGTTCCTTTCGTATATTTTCATACAGGACTCACATTAATGACAAGATTTATATTTTTTTGAAATGGTTATCCTATATAAATTTTTGGGATAAATGAATAAAAATAAATGCCTCGTTCTATCTTTTTTTTGTTTGGTCTCAATATATTCCTAAAATGTGGCAGTAGCACTAAATCGTAAGAGATCGTATTTTTCTCGGCTTTTTATTCTGTTCAATAAAACACTCTACATCGAAAGCTCTAATGAGCGCAAAAGAACCTTATTTGTTTTTCAGTCAAGTTGACCTACCTTTCCAAATGGTAGTGAATGAAATGCAAGCGAGTAGAGCCACCAAGGGAATTGATAGCCTGCCCAAATAAAAGTTCGTATTAAAAAAAGGTCCAGTAGCTAAGATTTATACAATCTTAAAAAACCTTCTATAATGTTTTTACCTGCGAGTGTTCATATTTAGGAGAATCTTTCTCTAAAACCGTAACCTATATTCAGGGCAGGGTTGTAGAGTAGCTTGCCACTCGACTTCAGCTTTTAACGTTGATTGGCCAAATTCATTGTTCATTTAATTGTTCTAGTCTTCATCATAGGGCTCAAATGATCTCACTTTTAAAGCTGGTGTCCATTCCAATAGTCAAGTCATAAAATATCGTACCCTATATTTAGCCCAAGTCTGCAACGTACCCTGATGTCAGAAATAAGCTGTTCACATTCCCTGGTTTTCAATTGCATTGCATCCGGACTAAGGACAAACACATACACAAATTCCTCGAATTTTTGCAGATATGGATAGATTATTATCCGTTACGATTGCTGCTCGTTTATCAAAAGACCTAACAACTGAAGTTGCACATGAACAAGGTGTGTTTGATGTTGCTATGGTGATTGCAACTGGGTTTTCATTTGATGTCAAAATTTTGGAGCGAGGTAAAACTGTTATTCTACTTTGATTATCGTTTGGCCTTCTCTGGCTTCCTGAATTAGTACCCCTGGTTTTCGTCTGTAACTTCAGTCCAAAACCGGCCATGGAGAGCTGAAGATATTTATTTCTCCCAAAGGCCTTCATTGATCCACTAATAATGGCTAAGGTTCTGAACCGCTTATTGCTACAGGAATGAGATCGGGGATAGAAAATCAGAGGAAAAGTTGCTAGAAACAATAAGCTTGGATTCTGAAGACAAAAGCAGAATAACTGCTATTACCGTATTCTCTTTCTAAACATAATCAAAACTTGAACGGAAAGAATCTGTTTGTTTCAGAGTAAGGGCACCATTACATTACATGATACGCACATTACAGATATACTGATGACATGTTTTTCAGATCCAAAAAAGAAAACAGCATAAATATCATTATTTCTCTTAAGAAATTCCGTTCGTCGTTAGTGTTCACAACTAAAACGAAACAAGGTAAATTTTTACCGTTTTGCAAGTTCTAGTTAAAAAAAAACAAGTCTGAGAAAAGCAATAACAACTTTATTTCTGTTAACGTAGTGGTTCTGAACAGAACCGTTAGTGTGTGTAAATGTTGAGCAGAAGGATAAAACGTTGGCCACATCACCTTTTGGTCACCAAAGCCATAGAATCCTTCCCTGTGTCTTTAGAGCATAAACCACGTCCATAATAGTAAAGACGCGATAGAGGCAAGGCAGACTAATTTAATAGTTTATGTGATTGTGAAAGCCAAAGGAATAAATGGGCTAAAATTTGGTATAGGAAACCCAAATATAGGTAAAATCTTGAGGAAGAAAGTTTCAATAAATATCTGAGATAAATAATGTAGAGAGACGGAACAGGGTAATTATGATGTAATGATGTGTCAGCTAGTAATGTGGGCTAGGTGGTTGGGGTGTTACCTAGAGTGAAAACCAAGGCTTACACCTTAAAGGTGTGATTTGCCCAGATAGACAATAAGATCTCAAAGGATGTACTTTTTATTAAAATAAGCACCAAAAAGAAATCCTTTTTGAGAAAAATAATCAAGAAAAGCCTTTATCCATATTGAGAAAAACGTCAAAATGTCTGTCTGCTTATTACTCGTTTTTTGGTGATTAAGTTTATTTTTATTTTCATTTTCATTTTCTTTGTAGGTTTTATAAAACAAGGTTTACCATGACTGTAACGAAGATAATACTTTTACTCGTCATTACAGATTTTATGATTGGAAGTCACTTGACTACAACTGAGATCTCATCTTTTGACATAAAGGATTTTAATGTGGACAACGAAATTTCAATTCTTTTACAAGTACTTAAGCTACCTTCAAAAAACCCATGTTATTTGATGCCGTTCGTGGAACTAAGCTCTCTTTTAGTTGTGGATCAACTGCAGGCAAAATTGAACGAGGAGGGAAAGACACCATTACAAAGCACTCAACTTGAAAAATCAAAACGTATTCATTATTTGTCCGGCCTATTTTCTGAGTGTTTTCTTGTATGTAAATTGTGTAAGAAAATGGGTCTAACAAAGGCTACGAATATAGTTAAATCCTGGCTCTCGGGGTATAATAACACCGTTTGGAAAAATAACACCTTGACGCATTTTAAAAGGGCACTTGAAATAGGACAGAGCAAAACAGGCTGTTTATATCAACTTAAACATGACTTGGATGATGGGAGCTTTACTGCTCCCGACCCAAGTGTCTATGAATCCCCTCTCTTGAAATTAAAAGAATATCTGAAAGCTGGTAAAATCCAACCAACTAGAATAAATGTTGCTATTGAATCTATAACTCTAAGATGCCTTACCACAGGACTATCTTCAAGAGACGCCTATATGGTTTCCTTTGCTCTTGGAAAAGCAGCAGCCATTTTTAGGCGCATGGAAGCTAGTGCACTTAAAAAATCTCCTCTAAGCACTGAATATTTAGACACCTTGATGTCTCTAGTTGAAAAAGAAATCAACGCTTCTTGGTATCTCGCAGGTGAAGAAAAAGCCAGAAGAATTTTATTTATGGAGAAAGGAAAGCAGGATAGGACTGTCTGCTCAGCAAGATTGAGTTATCGTGACTGCATGTCTTATACTTCCCAGAAGATGGAGTCTGTTGTCACAAAAAGATAAATATTACTATCTTACCCATCATATATAAATTGAACTAAGTGAGAAACTAAGTAAGAAAATAAAGTGTTGCCTTCTATTGCATTTGTTGATTTCTTATTATATACGTGTACAATAATTAACGCATAAACATTGCAACCACTATTACAGCAATTGCATTTTTAGTTATAAATTTTTTTGCCCTTTTAGGGATCTAGCTGCAAAATTTAAGTTTTAAATTCTTATCACCGAGTAGCAAAGGTTGTTTAGTGCTAATATTGAGTTCATTCAGATGACATTTGTTTTTGCTGAACAACTTAAAATAGTACTTTCCTCACTTATTATATGTAAGCATCAGCAGATTCTGTACCTGTTTATTTTCTTTCATAGTAATATTGAATGTTTACTTCAAATAGTTTTGGAAAAGCTATGGACGGCTTGTTTTTGTTATCAATCTTTCTTTTAAGTACTAAAATTATCGGGTTAATCAGGCCTTGGTATATCAGCTCCTTTCAGTAGTGATTCAGAATTTTACTCTTGTTGCCAATTTTATTATTCGGTCTAAGACAATGATTTTCTGTCTGTACAAGTAAATACAAATTCCATATACATGTCATTAGTGTAAAGAGTAAGCAGATGACGTTTCTTAGTAAATAATGCGACAAGTATTCAGATGCACATCTCTTAAATGATTTGTAATTTTTCTTCACATAATTTTCTTTTCTGTGAAATGACTCGTTTTACTTATGGAGGTAGTGAGTATCTCTGAATCTTAAGCTATTGGTAAACAGGAATTCATTTAGGGATTCAAAAATACCCTAAAACTATGTTTGATTTAAACAGCTTTTAAGTAACTGTTAATAGAATTAATAAAGAGGACGTTTTTTAGTATTGTGTGGATCTAAATTATGAGTAAATACAACTGCTTTCTAATAAAAGAGTCCTCGACAATTCAGCTAGCATAAAAAAATGCAAAATTTTGATCCAATGCATTCTGCCAAATAAACCCTTCCAAACGTTTCTTCGTTACTTTGGTAAGCTCTCAGATATTAAACTTTATATTAGTCTTTAACAAGTGTTCAGATGTTAAGAAGAAATATTTCACCTCAATAAGCCTTTAAGTCTTCTTTGGAGTAAACTCACCCTGGTGTTTTTGGAAAACTTCCTAAAGCTAATCGAGTATCCACAAATTTCTAAAATCACTGTTAATATTTGCGCTTGAAAGAATATAAACTTACCTTGTACATGACACAAAGCTATTTACGATTGAAATGAAACCATGTGAAGTAAACAACCAACAAAATATAGCATTTTTTTAACCCCTTCCTCTTAATCTTTACTACATCAGCGCAGCACTTGACTTCGGCTTCATGATGTGTTTATAAGCAGGTAGCTTTTACTTGCTTGATACTTTACAACCTTCTTAAAAGCCTTGCCACAATTAAAACCTCCTATTTCCAAGAAAATGTCCTTGCACCACTCTTCTTAGATTGACAGGTTCCGTGTGGCCTCACTTAGATCGCCAAAGTAGTATAAATTCTTATTACTCTACTCCCATGAAATAAAACAAGGCGAATGTTTTTAAACCTGCTGCAGAGTCAAAACATTGTCATTCCTTTCGAGTGTGAGATTATCTCTTTTTTGTTATATATCTGTACAAAGAGATATTTATTTGACTATATGTATACATTTATACATTAATCGGGCTATCCAAAAGAAAAAAGTTTGGAATTATTTAGCTGCAGAAATGTGATCTAAAAAACGTATTCGCAAAATTATGTAATAAGTTAAAATGATTATTCTGTTACCAACAAACAAAACGATCATTTCTAATAAAAGCTGCCAGCTTATTTTAAGTGACAATGAAGAGGGGAAAAAATTGAAATTATATTTACTTGGTGTGTTGTATTATAACACAATCTAAAAAGCCAACAATTCTTTGCCACCTTCCAGTTTTGAAAGAATTTCTGTTTTTGCAATCCACGCATCGCTTACGTTAATACGATATGAACTAAAGAATCTGTTTAATGTACATACTTTAACTTCAGGATTATTTCCTTCTCAGAGTAGGTATCATGCAGGAAACAAGCGTGTTATATTCCATTTCTTAATTCTTTAAGTTATTTCGTTCCCTAATCGTTCGCTGTGTTAAGGTATACAGTACGTTGTTTGCCTTCTTCTATCTAGAGTTCTCTTGATATATTTTGGGTGGTTCTTGGACTTAAGAACTACATATCCCAACAGAGAACTAGTTGTGCTCTCTGTTTACAGGTAATATATCTTACCTCTGTCTCCTGTGACCTACTCTAACCAACCCTTTGTCATAGAAGTAGATACCAGTGATCTTCCAGTCGGTTGTGTGCTGTCTCAAATAGGATCTGACTATAAATCCCACCCTGCTGCTTATTTCTAGCCCCACAGAAATCTCAACGCAATTGGTCGGCAACAGACAAAAAAGCATATGCTCTTGTCACCGCAGTCAGGCATTGGCATGTATACCTTGCTGGAGTTAAATTTATTTCAACTCTGATCACAACTCCTTGACCCATCTTCGGGAACAACAGACCCCCGTGACAAAATAGGACGCTGGTTATCCGAATTAGAAGAGTACGACTATGAGATAAAGTATTTTCGCGGCAAAGACAACATGAAAGCTTACGCCTTATCGCGAACCACCGCTGCTTGTATCGATCAACCAAACTCTGATTCCGAGCATAAAATCCATGCAATGTTCACAGACAATGATAATTTTTAGACTCAGCTACGGGAAGAACAATCTACAGACACGTTAATTCAAAACACATGCCAACACGTTATCAATAATTCTAGAATACCGAAGGGTCGTTTGAAGGGAGTTCAACAACAACTTCGTATCGAAAATGGTTTATTGACTAAAGCTGGACTCCTTGTGATCCCACCATCTTTTCCCAAACCAATTTTTCTCCATAGATATAGCACATTTACGGAAAGACAATACAGCTTATCAGTATATTTTACTTATTGGTGACATTTTTTCCACGTTTATTGCTGCTGTTCCGTTAAAGGATTAGACAGCCCCAGTTATAGTTGAAGCCTTATTAAACCACTGGATCTATATCCATGGTACACCTTACCAGTTACTATCTGGCCAATGCTCGAATGTTGATGGACAACTCACGCAGGACGTCTGTAACACCTTAAGAATAAGAGACGTTTTTCGCCCTACCATAGTCAAGGTAACGGTTTCGCCCAATGCAACATACGTACTATCGAAGACATGCTTACAGCTGTGTTACTTCATCGTCGTCTCCCACAGTCACAATGGAGAAAACTTTTACCGAGTTTAGTGTTTGCTTTAAACACCATCCTAAGCAAAGCAAAGAATTGCATACCCTATAAAGTGGTATTCGGGAGATTAGCTAACTTGCCTCAGGATATTGCTTTCCAAGACGTGTCAAAAGAGGAATTTGAATAACCTGTGATTACCAACACACTGTTTCATCTTCTTTAAACAACATTTACAATTAGGTACTGAAAACGTTAGAATTAAGCAAACTTGCAATGCGAAAACACTACAATCGCAATACTCGTGTTATCGATTACCAAGAAGGACAGAAAGTATGGCTTCAAACTAAGCATTATAAGTCAGGTGAAAATCGAAAATTAGCGCCTCGAAGAAACAGCCCGTGAACTATTCTACAACCGTTATAAAATGGAGTAAACTTTAAGATTAAAAGTAGAAATAACGAAACAAAAGTCGTTTACAACGACTCATCAAACAGTTTAATTTTAATAATAATAATAATAATAATAATAATAATAATAATAAATGTCCTGGGTATTGACATTAAACTGCATCCGGTTGTGGAG
>RDPX01000213.1:1366375-1457456 GCA_003991215.1 Morbakka virulenta
AAAAAATCGTGATAACGAGCACAGCCCATATTTTACGTAAAACTCTTTCAATGTAAATACTTATGTTAAAAGTCTCTCAAACAGGTCATATGTTTATTTTTTATACAAACTTTGCAATAATCCTCTATTTTTGATGTTCGTAAAAACTCTCAAAACCTTTGTTTGCCCTAGGTCACTGGGTGTGGCCCGGTGAGCAACTGTATCAAACCGTATTAAAAATAAAAATGTACATAATAATAATAACAGTAATAGACAACCCACAAGTAACCATATTATGGGATTTTCCAATAAGAACGGACCGAACGATTCAGGCTAACAGACCAGACATTGTCATAAAGGATAAATTGACGAACCAGTGCCAGATGATTGATATGAGTATCCCATCCGACAACAACATCACTGCCAAGGAGTTTGAAAAGTTTGGTAAATATAAAGACTTAGAAATCGAGGTCAGTCGAATGTGGAACATGAGAACGAAGATAATACCGGTTATTGTAGGAGCCCTTGGTATGGTGAAGAAAGGAAATATTCAATTGCCAGAAATCCAGAAAATAGTTCTAAACTCAACGGCACACATTCTCAGAAAAGCACTTTCTCTATAAAGGAATCAGAAACAAGCGTGTTATATTCTATTCCTACTAAACATTTTGTTACACATTCTATTCCTATTAAGCAAATAGACTTTAAAACAATAGGAGTCAGACTCATATGCCGTGAACAATTTATCACGGCAAATGAACAACCAACCAACTACAGATGTAAGAGCTTTATCATGTCATGAGTCGTAAGCTTTTTCTGAGCTACGTTTCGAGAGATGCTTCTCCCATCGTCAGCCTGACGATGGGAGACACTACTTCGGCTCTAAAAGATAACCAAAATATCCTCACTTCTGATAAAGATATCTTAGCCTCGGCAGCAAAATTCTACCACAACCTTTACTCATCCCCCCCCCACCCATCCAACGTTTAATACCGTCAAAGAAAAAATCCCACTATTAAAAGAAAAAGGATTTTCAACCAAAGTGTGTTACAAAATCATATGCGAAAAAACACTTTCCCCCATCCAAGCAATGGTACCCAACCAAAGGATTTAAAAAACAATCTATGCAGGCCTTTCCACAGGCCATGAGAATGAAATATCCTTTAAAATCCTTCACAACATCCTCCCATCTTCCGAAATTCTACACTTAATACACTTTCTACACGAAATTCTACAATTCTACATGGGGAATGAGAAATGTCCAACTCAAATGCGACCAATGTAAGTGTGTGGAAACGACAGCACACATTTTTATCTCCTGCAAAGTAGCCAGGAGATTTTGGCGCAAAATTACCCCTACTTTAGAGAAATGGTTAGGTTCTCAATTTCTAAGAGACACCAATCATATTCTTTTTCATCAATTTGTTGGTAAACAAATCCCAGCAGTTCCCAAAACTCTCCTCTTTTACATAATCAAACTAGCAAAACATTTTCTTTGGCATTGGCGATGTAAACGACGCTGCGATAACACCACTTATAATGAAAACAATGTAGTTACCCTTTTTAAGAGCACCCTATATCACCGAATTTACACCGCGTTCAAATCCGAAAACTTTTTCCTCCAAAAAGAATTCGAGGATGTCTGGCTCTGTGGCAGAATTTTGTGCCAGGTTAGAAACAATAGGTTATGTTTTAGGTAATGTAACCTTACCATTAGTGTTGTTTTTGAAGTTCTGTACATAGGTTCCGTTTTACCTCCCAAGTGCTGTGGCTTTTTTAAGAGCCTCATCTTCACAGCACTACTTCTTCTACATTTTTGAAATAATAATTTTAAAAAGGAGAGAAAAAGGTCTCCCCAGAAGATGACGATAAGAGATCCAAAAAATAATTTAAAAAACTAACAAAAAAATTAAATCACTCTCAAAAATTCAATCCTCCATTTCCCTCCTGTTTGTTTGTTTCTTTGTCTTTGTCTTGCGCGCGCAATTACACTTCCTGTTCTCTTCTCTGTCTATCGGATTTTCAATGATTAACTGGTGGATGCCATTAATTGATTCTTGATCCTAATGGCTCCCCCGTTTGCCACTGTTTACCAGGGTAGACGTATGAGAAAAATCCATTATATTTTATTCCTCAATTCTGTAAATTATTTCGTTCCCTAATCGTTTGCTGTGTTAACATCTACAGTAAGTTGTTTGCCTTCTTCTGTTTAGAGTTGTCTTGATATATTTTGGGTGGTTCGGGGACTTAAGAACTACATATCCCAACAGAGAACTAGTTGTGTTCTCTGTTCAGAGGTAATATATCTTAAATCTGTCTCCTGTGACCTACTCTTGGTATACAGCATACAGAACAGCAATAGCGGATAAAGATTCATTAGAATACTTAACCGATATATAATTATCTACTTTTGTGTCCCAAACAAATCTACTAGCTACCCGCATTCCTTGTCCGTATAGAGAAGTAAGGTGGACTTCGCATATTAATTTATGTCTTATAAATCCTAATAATTTTACTTCCGATTTGATCTCACTTGCCAACTCCATGCAAAGTGATGGACAGCGGGTTCCATCATAAGGGAACGCCCTTAGCTTTGTTTCTAATATTCGACTCATCACCTGCCTTACAGGTTCAACCTGAAACTGTGACTCCTTGTCTGGTTCCATTTTGTATGTATTGCCCAGAATATCTTGTCTCAAACGCATGTCAACGTCAAGCTTCGAAGGTGAAGTGGGAGCATCATCTTCAAAGGTTCTTGAAGGATGGTTAAAGCCAATACTTTGCTTAGACATCTAAAAAATAAACCAAGAAATAGATTTTTGAAAGGCTGCAAAATGAGAGGAAAAAATTTACACCAAGTGAGGATGGGAGAAATAAGGAAGCTTTTCGATATGCCATTTGCGTATTGGTTTATTGGTTTAAGTAACTTATTCAAATTATTCGTTACGTGAGCGAATTCCTTGCGTGTCCTGCATGAGTGGGTGACATATGGGAATCATTGAAACTTAACGGTCGCAGAAACAGAGAAAATAAAATGTTTAAAGACTGCCAGTCACCAGGGATGGATTTTGGACGGACTAAAGTAAAGAATTAAAGTGATTTACATTGTAAATGGAATTCGGATTTGGAGGTTGTCTAATCCAACTAAAATTCTCAGACCAATTTGAATGAATAAATTAGCTAAACGAATAATATGGTCTAAATTAAAATAATTGACGGTTAATAATTAATAGTGTAATATGAATGAATACCGTAAATAATTAATGTCATTTCATTAAGGAAAGAATATTTTGCTTATTTTTTTTCCCAGAGGTAGTTTGCTTTTCAAATTTTACTGTTCCTTTTTTGATTTTCGGTTGACCACATTTGAAAATTCATAAATTTGACCATCTCTTAATAGTGCAAGTTCCAATTAATGTACCCAAAATCTTTGAAGTCCATACTTTTGAATACTGATTTCTCTTTATGATGAAATATTGTGGTTGACTTAAATCAAACAAAATAAATAAAACTTGACAAAATTCGACAGTAACCTTTTAGTTTAGCTAAGAATATATCCTTTCGAAAAATAATTTATTTGAAAAAAATCCAATTAAAGCTTAAAATGGAATAAGCCATCGATAAAACACAATTATTCTAATTAGTGTTTGTCTATTAAAACTCGCCTTATTTGGTTTTTAAATCTTTAAACCACTTCGGGCCCTTGAAATATTTATTTTGGTTTCTACCTTCTTAGACAGACATCGACCAGGCATCGAAAAGTAATCTTTCATAACAAATTCTTAAAAGCTAACCGGAAGTATTTATCGCATCTTAACTGTTTCCATTTAATTCTCAATGTATCAATTTTACCTGTAGCAGCAGTAACTGTATACGTTTGTATACGTTTATATTCATCTAAACTCAGTCTACCTACTAATTGGTCAAACATTTTCAAAATCGCTTCAACAGCTTATTCATTTCTGATGTTACATCTCAGCAGCTTGGATATTGTTTGGACATGCAAAGTTTTGAATAAGGTCTGAGAAAATGGATAAAAACAATACAGGAAGTATATTCAAAATTAAATCTTTGCTTGAAATTATGCACATATTTTTTTTTAGAAAAATTACCCTTCTATTTTTTTTCCAGGTAGAATTTGCTGCTGTTTACCTAAGAGAAACAAATTTATCAGGAAAAGTTTAATTATGCAAAGGATGTTCGTTAAATAGAAGTGTCAGCTCTGTACAGTCTGTCTTTCAGATTTTTTATACTGCACTGCGCCAGAAAGTGCCAGTCCAATTAATGTAGCGATACATCCGTTTTTCCACTAAGTGATCGTCATCACGTATTTAACTCATTTTGCTTGCAAGCCACTCTTTCTAATTCAGTTCCAGGACGACATATTGGATCGTTTTAGTTCTACGTACGTCTTACTTTTGTTTTCACCCTTTTCAACACTTAACTGTTAATTGCATGACTTGTATTTCTTTTATTTTTCCACTGATCAATCTAATATCGCGTTAATTACATTTCCTGTTGCTTTAAAGCCCTATTGTTTACTTCGTCTACTGGATTTCACTTCNAATCTTTAAACCACTTCGGGCCCTTGAAATATTTATTTTGGTTTCTACCTTCTTAGACAGACATCGACCAGGCATCGAAAAGTAATCTTTCATAACAAATTCTTAAAAGCTAACCGGAAGTATTTATCGCATCTTAACTGTTTCCATTTAATTCTCAATGTATCAATTTTACCTGTAGCAGCAGTAACTGTATACGTTTGTATACATTTATATTCATCTAAACTCAGTCTACCTACTAATTGGTCAGACATTTTCAAAATCGCTTCAACAGCTTATTCATTTCTGATTATTAATGTAGCGATATATCCGTTTTTCCACTAAGTGATCGTCATCACGTATTTAACTCATTTTGCTTGCAAGCCACTCTTTCTAATTCAGTTCCAGGACGACATATTGGATCGTTTTAGTTCTACGTACGTCTTACTTTTGTTTTCACCCTTTTCAACACTTAACTGTTAATTGCATGACTTGTATTTCTTTTATTTTTCCACTGATCAATCTAATATCGCGTTAATTACATTTCCTGTTGCTTTAAAGCCCTATTGTTTACTTCGTCTACTGGATTTCACTTCACCTTAATGGTGGAATTGTGATAAAATATTAGCTCTTGATTTACTATCAGTTACAATGAATTCAACGTATTATTTCGGTAGCTCATGCCAACATATGTTTTCATAAAGATCATTGGAAAATATATTCTTGTGCTTTTGTACCATTCGAAGCCTTCTGCCATATCATAGAAATTTCGAATTTTAGCATTTGGGTGACGAGAAATAACCAATTCTTTCAGAACCCTGCAGCCTACTGAAACAGAGATATTGTATAATGCTTAATAAAGCTCACAGTTATCGATAGCTTTACCTGCAATCTGGTACTTTAATATTCTCTTAAATCCTCCCAATGAATATATTTAATTTACTCGGTTTGAATATAAAGGGTAGTAATTTAAAGGATATGTATGTATAACAATTATGGAAGTGATAGTAATAACATAAAAGATTACTATCAAGATGGAAATGTTGACTCTCGGCTTTCCTTGAGATGGGCTTGCGATGCTTGTAAGAGGGTGATTTCTGACGCTAATCTCACTATGTCGAGCTAATTTGTGAATCTATTTGAAAGTCAAAATTTTTGGACGATTTACAACAGTGTTTTGCATTTTGGCAAGTCTACAGATTCCCACTCTAGTCCTAATTTCTAGTTTTGAACCTGGTCCACTACACAGTAGATATGCCACATTTCAAGTGCCAAAAACTCAAGAACTAACTTCATACTATAGCATGTAAAGACCAAAGACGATATGACGATTTAGTTAATACTGGATAATGGATTTGATATTGTGGCATTATTTCTGCTTCTAGAGAAAAAAATACTGTTTCAATAATGCATGACTACTATTGCCATTACCTTGGCTCCTAATTTATCTTTGTTTCGTTTGTTATCTAACCTTGTAGCTTTCCGTATGAAACATACCCTCGAAAATGCCGTTTCAAAGGCAGCTAAAATATAAACATATGACAATATTGAATTGAAGACAGTACTATCCACACAAAACGATTCATCAAGACATATCAGTATTGATAAAAAGAACATCAGAAGATAATGGAAGGCTCAATCTGATTCTCTTAACAGAGTGTTGAAAAATGGTTGTCAAAAGCTAAGCAACTACCAGAATCAGGCCGTCGACCACTTTCAGAAGACATGGAGGAACTGGTTCATCAATGGGTTGAAACTAAAAGAACTCAAGAAACAACGCATCCAAGAAAGGGGATATCCATGAAAAAGCAATTGAAATTAACAATTCAATCATTAAGGGAAAGGAAGAGTTTCATGCTAGTAAGGGTTGAACGGATTCTCATTCCCGTAGAGAAAGAGGAAAATAACAGCTGAATCTCAGTGGAAAGTTGAACACATTGTGGTAAAAATTCATAGGTATACCCTTTACATTCGAAAATTGATGTCTGCGAAAGATTGACGAAACATCAGTTTGGTTCGATACAGTTGGTAATTGGGAAAAAAGAGTTCTTAAAGTCGAAATGTTCACAGCTGGTCATGACATGCAGAATATTACAGTAGGACTCTATACTTTAAGCTCAGAGGAGAAAAGTTCCTATTCATTGTTTTGAAAAAAAAGGCAACACTGCTGAAGGCTGAAAGCAAGAAAAATATTCATATCAACTACAAAGATAACACCAGTCAACATATATGTTGGTGCTAGCAAAGTAAGAGTTTATTTTAAGTAATTTGGGGGAGTTTTTTTTAAAAAATGCATAAGTTTCCATTGATTGGCTATAGTCTTGGCTCCCAATAAGGTCCCTGTTTTCTCCAGAATCAGAGGTTTTATGTCGACGGATTTCGGATAAGACCTGTAACAATACCATGTTGCTTCTTTCTTTTGGATAGAACTAATAAGGTTGTGGGAATGTATGTCTATATGGCACAAATCAATGCTAGAAATGCATATTTAACAAATATTTTTTCATTTTGACTAGCAGTTCTAGTCCAAATCTTCCTGATTTTTCTAGTTGCTGCTAGCAGTCAGACTTAACTAAATGTAATGTGGACATCTGTTGAACGCATCTGCACCTCACTTTTAGGATCATGTGCAGCTGCTTTTATTGAATTGGCGCAAGTTCAACATTTAGCCTGTGCATGCACCTATTCGATATGTGTCACATTTTCAACCTGTTTAAGCAAACGGAATAAATTTCCTTTGTATGAAATTATCTCCTTATTAAACTGTCATTGCTAACCAGACTGTGTCACAGCGTGAAGGTAATAAACTAATGTTAATTTCAGCTTGGTAAGATTCTGTGAAAAGATTTTGTGGTGTCAGTTTCGTCAGCTTCATTCAATGCAATCTTAAGAAAAGAGAACAAATCTTTGCTAACTGTTAGTACAAGTAAAGAGACAAAAGGCTGTAGTTCAAAGACAGATTACACTTTTAGTTCGCTGACTGCAATTTTTGATAGTATGGCTACCAACAGATGTTCCTTAAATCAGCATGATCTTCTTTGTTACATCTGTGGTGAATATGTGATGCTAGACAACGGAAGATCTATTACTCAATTTGTCAAGTGTACCATGCCTACTTTGAAATGCAGCTTGGAGATCAAGATAAGGTTTGGGCCCCACATGTTGTTTGTAGAATCTGTGTTGAAAATTTGCGTCAATGGAAAAATGGTACAAGAAAATCCTTGAGATTTGGAATCCCCATGATTTGGAGGGACCCTCGTGACCATGTACATGACTGCTACTTTTGCATAGTATACTTGAAAGAGGGCAATCGTAAGAAAAGGAGATCTTTGACCTACCCTAACCTGAATTCACCATTGAGACCTGTACCACATTGTGATGAAATTCCTGTACCTGTATTCAAATATTTGGAGGAGTTTATATGACGAAGAGTTTGACGTTTTGCCAAGCCAGCCTCAGGAATTTACGCAAAATGAACTTTCAGATCAGAGATTTACATCTATATTCATCTAAAGAGTCATCTGAAGTCTTAGCATCAAGACTCAAAGACAAAAATCTACTTGACCCTGGGCCTAAAATCACCTTTTATCGGAAAAGGGATTCAGACCTATCCAATTTTTTTAGCATAAAGACGATCTTGTCTTTTGGAAGGATATTCCTGGTCGTTTGATGAAGTTGGGTGTTGCAAGATATGAAGCTAATACCTGGAGATTGTTTATTGACAGTTTTAAAAGAATTTTGGAATGTGTACTTCTCCATGTAGCAAACGAGTATGCTTCAATTCCGATCGGACACTCAAGTAAAATAAAAGAAACATATGAGGCTGTCAGGTATGTTCTGAACTGCATAAAGTACAATCAGAACAATTGGATCATTTATGTGGATTTGAAAATGGTGAATTTTCTACTTGGGCAACAAGCAGGCTATACAAAATTTCCATGCTTTCTCTGCTATTGGGATAGTAGAGCCAAGTTAAGCCAGTGGAATGGAAGAGACTGGCCAACTCCACATAAACTTTTATTTGTTAATAAAAATGTAATAAATGAAGCTCTGGTGTCACAAGAAAAGATCATACTTTTACCTCTTCATATAAAACTGGTTTAATGAAGCAGATTGTTAAAGCTCTGGATGAATATGGTGCATGCTTTATTTACATGTGTAAAGTATGAAAAATTTAAAGCCATCATTTTTTATGGCCTTCAAATACGACAATTAGTAAAGGATGGAAACTTCAAAAATTCGATGAGCAGAATTGAACTGCAAGTCCGGTGCTCACTCACAGATAAAATTCAGCGTTTCCCTAGGAATTGTAAGGCTGACAACTCCAAGTGTTAGTTGGTAACATGTTAGAAAAGTTTCATATTTTGGGAGTAAGTTAAGAGCATCAAGGTTCACTATCTGCATAGCCACTTGGACAAATTTCCCGGAATTTGGGCGATTTTAGTGATGAGCAAGGAGAACAATTTGATCAAGACATTAAAGTTATGGAAGAGAGGTATCAAGTAAGATGAGATAGCAAAATGATGTCTGACTACTGTTGGAACTTAAAGCGGGATTCAGATGCAGAACACTCCAGAAAGTCTAGTAAACGAAGGTTTTTGCCATGATACTTGGAAAGTATTTCTATTACTTTTTTGTACACAACTTTGTAAGCTATGCTGAAATTTCTTTTGCCAGCTAGCAAACTGCTAGTTGTTTGAGTTTCTCTACTGCAAGGCTCGTCATGTCTGTCTCGGTTTTGGCTCTTTTAGATATATAGGTATATTCAAGAGGAAAAGGTCTAGAGGAATTGGTAAAAAACTAATGTTATTTTTGGAATCAGAAAAATTGATTTACTTAAAAACAGCTGAAACATTGGTTGCACCATTCCAAAAATCTTTTTTCGTTCGCCCGTGTAATATTTGATTTAAGATTAATTTAAGTCTTTTTCTGGCTGCAAGCCAACTTTAAAAAAATTCTGACAACTGGTTTAGAACACTTTTCTTGTTTGGGATGCAAGATTTCGATGGTTGGGCAGGGTCCAGCGGAATCTACTGTGAGTCTAAACTAAACTAGAAGCTACATAAAACTTTTTAACAAGGAAATTATTTCTGCAATGGGGCACCAAACTTCAACCTTTTTCTCTCAGGGTACCAGCACTAACCATAGGGTCATCAATTTTATGATACACTCTTTACCATGGTGTCCTAAAGATGTGCTTAATTTTCTTATAGCTTAATCCAGCTTGTATTAAGGATAATCCGACACGTAGTCTGATAAAAATTGTATAAGAAACTGCAATTATAACTGGCTTGAAATAAAAAGGGGAATTGGCCCGTCTTTACAGAAAGTTCAGAATTAAAGATATTATTGATATTTTTACTTTGAAGTAAAAAATTTTAGAGAATTTTAAGCTGAGCACCTAAGGATTAAATCATTTTAAGTATAATATACAGAACTGCTTAGACAGGGGTGAAAATTTAGTTGAAGACCTCATCCACATTAGGGTCTCTATTCAAACTGGGCATTGCCAGAATCTCATCAGGCTACAATGTTACTCCAAAAGTGGAAAGCACTAATGAAAGGTATAGTCCATTTTCCAGAACTTTGTTAAAGGCAAAATAAAAATAAAAGGCCCAACTTTTCCAGACGAACATTTTTTCAGTGATATTCTCAAAACAGTTTAGTGGGGACAAAATTTCGAGAAATTAGTTTAAAGCGAGGAAGGGATCCTAAGTCATAATGCATTACACACAAACATTTAAAAACCCAAATAAACAAAATGATTTAGCTCTAACGTACACCTACACAACGACTGTAGTAATTCACAAAAAATTGTAACGTAGGTGTTAAAAAATGTAAAACACAGTCGAATTAATTTATCTACAGACATTGGCTAATTTCTTCAAATTTGAATAACCTCTTTATTTTATCAGAGACCTTGTGGCTAACCATAGTACTAACCAAAGACAATTTTTGCTCTCTCAAATGTTTTCTTTTTTTTTCTGTGAATTCACTTCGGTCAATTTCTCTCGTAACATATTTTTTATTTTTGTTACACTTAATCTGTTTGCACACAAGATATTTTGCTTGCCTGTGCTCGTTTGGCTTGGAATCATCTAATCCAGGAAACGTATCATTTCTTTCTTGTCCTGTATGAAAATAGGGTCTGTACTCAGGCGGAGTAAAAACAAAAGTGGAGGGGCTGAAGAAAGAGAATTATACAGCTTGGGGTCTGGGACCAGGGGTGAAGCCCAGGAAAATGTTTTTCCACAGCACCAAATTGCAGGAAAATATAAACGGATTAGAAATTAATTGCAATGATTTAAAAATTTAAAAAACTCATCATAACGGATAAGTCTTCAGCGGAATTATAAAGAGATACCGAAGTCTGTATTTACTGGTCACCATGAGAGAAGAAAAAAAAGGTGTTTCCAAGCTTGCGCGTGAATTTATGACATTTCATTCGTTGCAATTAGCGTTTACGTCACTAGCGGAAATAATAAAACTTCAAGACTTAATACATATTTACGGTCTTTAATTAAAAACACCAAAAAGTCGTTTGCGGTTGTTATTCGAACATGCAAAAGCATATGCTGTAGCGATCAAGTCGGGACTATCAGTCTCCTCCTTATGGAATGTTAAAACGGCGAGTGAATTGAAACGCCTAGGTAACATCATAGATCGCATCCACGTCTTTACTCTCCTTGCCATGGAAAATGTTCTTTCAGCTGTCGCGCTAGTGGCTGGGTTTACAACTAACAATTTACACAAAATACAAATGTTTTTGATTAGTTTCTTTTCTTCACAGGGAAGTGACTGCATCTCACTAATCAAATCATCGGCGCAAATGATATCTTTATCTTTCAGTAACACTTTGAGGGTTTGTAATTCGACTTCCAGTTCTTCAACGTTGATATCGGACTGGTAATTGCTCTTTACGCTCGCCAGTTCTGCAGGGGTTTCTTCACCTTTCAGAGGTTTGATGAACAAAGATTTCAACTGCTCAAAAATCAAAAACGAAAGCTGAGTAAATCTTTCTTTGACAGACGACACTAATGCATTAAGTGCTTCGTAAAACAAAACTCTGTAATGGTCGCGAGGCCTTACTGGATGGCGAGGTTTTGTTTCAGATGCGTCGTAACCTTCGAGATACTGTAGAAGAGAGTAGTTTGGTGCGTTTTGTTGACGTTTCAAGACAGGCTCTTCGACGAAGGGAAATTCTTTAATTGATCAACACAGCTATCGTAAATCCTATCAAAGAATTCCTCGTTCCTCACGCCTTCAACAACATTAACCGTAAGCGTTGCTAGCCGCTTGCCACCCATAGCATACATTTTTTCACTCTGAAGTGTTTTTGAAAGTTTATCTGTGTGAGAGTACAGGATTTTTTCAAGTTTCAGGCCAAAGTAAAAATCAAAACTCTCCATCTGACTTTTACATCACATAATTCATGACTTGACTTCTTTTGTTAATCCTCGTTCTGTTAGAGATTCCTCCCATAGCTTGTATAAATGATAATAATTATCCAGAATTCGCTGGTAAGTGTTGGCTCGTACTGTCCACCGTGTTGTCGATCATTTGGTAATGTTTTTAGAGGCACTACATTCTTTGTCAGCATCTTCGACTGTTATTTCTTTCAGAGAGGCAAGCATTGATTCACGCTTTGAAGAAAATTTGATAAGGACAGTGATCTCACCGGCAGTATTCATTGTGTCCGAAAGAAGCTTAGATTGTTTTGTTAAGTCTTTGACTGAGAGACTTAAGGAATGACAATGGCAATGACTGTAGTGGGCATTTGGTTGCATTTCATAAATCTGTTTTGCTACACCAGATTTTTTGCCAAGCATATTGCTGGTACCGTCATAACATTGTCCACGACAATTATCGAGTGATATTTGTATACGTAGCAACATATCCTTAATAGCGAAAACGATGGTGTCACTTGATATTTTTAACCTCGTTAAAACTACAAAATCTTCTCACACACGGAAACAATCATCTACCTATCCCAAGCAAAGTGTTAGTTGCTTCTTGTTTGATGTCTGTATATTCATCGCAGATTATCGCATAAAACGATTTTTGAATTTTTTTACAAATACCACGAATGACCTGATGTGCCATAAGCATTATTATTTCGTTTTCAATGTCATGAGATAAATACGTATCTGTTTTTTTAACATCCATTTGCCTAGTTCAGGGAAGTCTTTGCTTCTTAATTTCAAAAGTTGAATGAAATTAGAATTTTCGTCATTGTCATCACCCCCCAAGGCTAAATCTTGGTGCCCTAGAAATTGTAAACATTCTATGATCTTTAGCAAACATAGTCTATTCTGTTCCATGTAATCTTTTACGGCTTGGTTGGACATTTCACGAACGTTTCCACAACATGGAACTATCGTTTCATAGGCTAACGCGGAAGTGTGACACTTTGAGTTTTGGTGCTCTTTAAAAGCATAAAGCGCTTTCTTCCAATTTCGAAAGCCGGTTTTAAGAAAAGCGTCTTCTTTGTTTCTCTCAGACTGCAACTTGGTTTTACGACGCTTACACGGCGTCCATGAAGGCAACCTCCACGTGGTGATGCCTGGATGCTGATTAGCCAGGTTTTTCTGACTAGTTAGTAACGAATACCCTTCGATTCAAGCTGTTCTTCCGTACCATTGAAGAAATCGATCTCGTCGTTCATGTGATTTTGAACCTGGTTCGTCGTCGATTTGGAGAAATTTTTTTAAAAATCCAACCAGGAAATGTGCGTCTTCGACGCCCCTGTAGTTGGGAGAGATATTCCCGGTGCAGCCTACTCACTTGGTCTCCAGCAGCTTACACACACGCACGCACGACGCTTACAAATGTAACAGGTCACACTGTNATGCCTGGATGCTGATTAGCCAGGTTTTTCTGACTAGTTAGTAACGAATAGCCTTCGATTCAAGCTGTTCTTCCGTACCATTGAAGAAATCGATCTCGTCGTTCATGTGATTTTGAACCTGGTTCGTCGTCGATTTGGAGAAATTTTTTTAAAAATCCAACCAGGAAATGTGCGTCTTCGACGCCCCTGTAGTTGGGAGAGATATTCCCGGTGCAGCCTACTCACTTGGTCTCCAGCAGCTTACACACACGCACGCACGACGCTTACAAATGTAACAGGTCACACTGTCCTTCCCTTCATTATAATCGAGCCACCTAAATTCTTCAAACCAATGCACCTGGAAAGAGCGTTGTTGATTGAGAGTCTTAGGAAAAGAAAACGAAGCAGTTGGTTGGTAAGCTTTTGCAGTCAGCAAAGTTGAATCCACGGTGACATCCTCGACAACTGCCTGAGCACTAGCTGCTTCTTGAGAACTCGGCAAACTTGAATTTGTCGTCGGGTGACTTTCAACATCAGAAGACGATTTAAAAATATTGTCTAATAATTTTCTTCTTCTTTCGTGGCGGATCCATTCTTCGCTAATCAACTACTATATCTGAATCAACACATACAATACATTCACTTTTCTCTAAAATATTATTACGTCAATTCTTCAAAACAAAGACACTGTATCAATGAAAGCTGTGATTTCTATTGTTAACGCTATTGTTTTCGTTTTAAAACAAACCAAAAGCACCAACAACGGTCAGGAGAGAGAAATCAATTACGATTCCTTGGCAACAGATGAATATTTCTGCTCTTCGTAATAAATAGTCTATTGAATACAAACTCTATTGAAAATGCAAACCTGATTAGTGTTAACATATTTCAACCTTGCGGTGTACGTGCGTTTAATCGGAATTATCTTTGACCAACTCTTCCTGTGTGTACTTTCAATATTCTTACAATTACGGAGGCAGTCGGTAACAGTGTTTTACACTGTTCACTGTTCTAGTAGTATTAATAACATTGCATAAGGCCTTAGGAATAGCCATATATGTATTCCCCTAGTGATAGAAAAAAATTTATTTAGCAGCACAGTGGGGGCTGAGCCCCCCTAGCCGCCCCCTCCTCCTCCGGGCCGGGTACTTGGAGATTTTCAAAGGGAAAGCAGAAGCTGAGGTCACGGGATCTATTTTTGTGTGGACAGGTTTTGCTTCAGAATCTGTATCAATCAGAATGGGTGCCTCGAACTTTTGGTAAAGAGTAAATAAAATTTCTCTTGATTTCACCAATTCCAACATCAAGAGGGCAAATGTTATATCTACATATTTCCATTCCTAAAATCTCCTTTGAGCATTCTACATTTAAATTTTGATTCTCTCAAATGTTATTTCAGTTAAGACATTCCTTAATTAGCAATTTATAAATATTTAACTCTTTTATCTATGTTGGTTTCACTGGTTCTGAATAATTGTTTCGTGTACTACCTTTAAACTGGACTAAGAGAAATGGACTCAGTTGAAAGAAATATGAGCTCTTTACACATTGTCTTAGACCAAAAGTCCAGCAACAAATAGTAATAGAAACTTGAAAATTTTGAACTTTATGGACTCAGAGGAAGCCATAGATGGAAGAGAAAAGTATCTCTCGAGACGTAGCTCGGAAAAAGCTTACAACTCATGTCACGATAAAGCTCTTACATCTATAGTAATAAAAGCTGTTAGCATTATTGTTTTGCATCATGATCACAAATGAATAATCAGCTAACCATCACACAATTTTATGATTTGGGAACATGCAAGTCATAATACCACTGGGTTTATAGAACTGTATGGGAAAGAATTAAGAGATAAAAGTTGACCTAAGGCATAATATCAATCAGCTCAAATGATGAAAGGAAGCATTCAAAAGCCAAGGAGTTCCACAACCTGACTGTTCAAGGAAAAAACCTATATCAATAAAAAGATTTGTTACAACGAGCAGCACCAACTGCATGGGGATGAAGAGGTTAGAAGGAATGACCAAAATGAGAAGCAACAAACTGAGGGCGGTACCAGCATGGAAAGATCATCAGAATACTTCTCATGATAATTTCCATAGAAAAGACTAAGGCAAGGCACGTTTCATCGATGAGACAAAAGTTGAAGAGTAGGATCAAGATTTGGACAACACTCCATTCAAGGACAGATGTTACATTTCCAGATATATAAATTGCACTAAGCGTAAGGTTCTCTCTACTGCAATACAAGAAACAACTTTTCTGGAAGCAGATTTACTAATACATTGAATAACAGCACCCCAGGAAAAATCTGGAGAAAATGACAAACCAACCATTGACGAATATTCCTCAAGAGCAGAAACAACCTGCCCAAGGTTAACACAAAATGATCGTCTGTGAACACTGGAAGGAGATAAGGACTCAGCTTTCTACTGTACTACATCAGTTTTCCAAGTGAATTGTGGAACTCCCTTTCTTATTTGCATAACAAAAAAAAATCAGAAAACGATGTTGGGTAGAAGTGTAAACCATTCTTTTTCCTTTCCAGAAACTTGTGTGCCACGAGGTTGAGCGAGTAATGCCGCTCAGCTGCTTGCAGCAGAAGTTTATCCGAATAATTAACATGAAACTACTTTTACTAAAATCGAAGGGAGGACAGGCGAAGAATTGAAATAGCATTGCTCTTAATTTTTTTGTATTTAGACGCTAAATTATCACTGAGGCTAATTTGTTACTTTTACTTATTTTCCACCTGAGCACTTTAATTCTTTAATTCACGGGCTTTAATTCATGAGTGTTGTGGTTTGTCTCTCGCATCGTATTTTATTTATCATTTCAAAAGACGTAATGAAAAATCCCTATGCAGTAAAAGTACACCTCTTTTTAATAGCTTTAGTTGCAAAATTTAATTGCATCATTCATTTTGAACTCGAGAACTTTGCCTTTCAAGCAGCTCTGTTAATTGCAATCAAATCAACAGGAAGGCTCTAAAATCTGTATCTGTATAGATACGTTGAAGAGCCTTTCAGAATAATTTCAACGGGAACTTAAAAAGCTACTTTTATAACATTCACCCCTCGCATATCTCATAAAATCTGCCATTCACTTTTATTTACTGGCCTAATTTTTCACCATGCAGTTTTCAGAACAAAGAATACGTTGGCTCGATGTCATACAAGCAGAGGCTGCTGCACAGCAGAAATTTAGCTGACATGACAGCCTGTTCTAGTTCTATTCCACAACTAGTCGGAAGGATATATCTACCAGATTACATCAACTAAGATAGTCTAATCACTTTTATTTGAGATTTCTCTGTATGTGTGTTTTGTAATACGAGAAATATATAAAGGGCGACTGTGTATTTAACAATTTCCATGACAGCACTTTAATTAGAATCGATAGAAAAAAAACAAAGTGGACCTCCAACCAACTTTGTATTTATAACAACAAATATTTAATAGACTTAATTAAATCTCCTTACCTCTAAAATCAAAGTGATCTTGTTTGACTTACAGGTACCGCTTCATTCACAAAAATACCAGTTTTATGATTATCAATATAACACAAAATTCCAGCTAACCATGAGAAACACAACTCTGTCAGTCTTTTGACAGAAGCCCTAAAATTTCATTTGCATTTGTTTCACAACGATAGCTCGCGTTTCCATAGTGAGACTTGAAATTCTACACCTACATAATTGAAACTGATTTATTTGTTCACTAAATCGTAAGGTGATGTCTGTTGTAGACAAAAGAAATTGTATCCTGAGAATACCGGTATTATTTATAGGAGATAAGCCATTATATTGCCTTTATTGTAGTACCCTTTGGTGTTGCGAAAACCATTGATAAAGCCTTCTATAATTTTCCTTGGCAAAACGATAACTACTAACAGGGCAATTTTTGTCTTCAGCACTTAAATAACATGTAGAAGATTTGCATTGAGATATCCAGTAACAAAACTTTGTGGTCGTTGAACCTATAGAGGTACAGGATACTAACAAAAGGAATAATAATAATATTTTTGAAACTTTTTATTTTTTCATCTGACCACATACAATTACAAACCGCACTAATCAAAGTAGTTTGCATTGGCTTGCCTATTTAACAAAATCAAAATTAAATATATTACTAACAAAATTCATAAAATGACAATAATTCAGGGTTTGTCCATGGTTGATTTCTATGACAGAATATGTAGCATGTAGTGTGAATGATTATATTGGAAAGTTTGGTTGAAAGAAAGCGCTTGTGTTTGTCATCGATATTCAAAGCGTTGTATTACTTTCAGTTACCCTTGGTTACTCCACAACAACAGTTATACATTCTTGAATTGACGGTGGGGCATGAAACAAACCTGGATAAAAATGTTTCTCGCAAATACAAAAAATATCATTCTTTGATTCATTATTTACATTCCAGCTTTTCGAAAGTTAGTTTTGAAAATCTCTCCATGAGCTCTTTAGGTATATTCCGTAAATCTTGTATTACTTTCAGTGAAATGTGTGAAATAAAACTTTTTTTATCCAGGTCATCGGTATTACCCCTCTTATTCATTAAAATCGTACAGGCCCTTTTCCATTTTTCAGAACGAACTTTGCCAGAAATCCATATGATTTTAATTATTTCTGTGACGAAAGACCGTAGATAGGGACTTCGTTTAAGGCAAATTACGGATATTTTATCTAGTGGGCATGGTGATGTGATTTTTTGATATGATGGAGGATAAGTGTTGAAAGGGTGCTCGGGTTCGTTAAAAGACGGTATCCATGGTGGAATTGTAAAGTGTTTGTAAGGAATTGTCGATGAAAGTATTTTTGAAAAGTATTTGGTGCAACAGACTTTTGAGAAGGTAGGAAGTACTGTACAGCCCTTTTGTAGCACACGCTTTATGTAGCCCAAAAAGTTTTTGGAGATGAGGTTTTTGGCGAAGCAAATGGGAAACATAATTGATTTCCGTGACTAAAGCATTACTTTTTTTCAGTGATTTTAAGTTCTTTTTCCATTTGTTTACTTTTTGCTCTTGATGTTTTCTTCAGAACCCTTCATCAAAGTTCTTACTTGTAGTTCCGCATGTACCTTTACAGTGTTCATAAATTGAATTGTTTATAAATCTAATTACGGAGTCAATCGTCGAAGGTTTCAACTCAACAGATGCAAAAAAAGATTGAAAATAGCTATTAGCAATTTCCCATTGTTCCCTTGACCTTGGGAGTCGTATTCCCTCTTTAANATGGGAAACATAATTGATTTCCGTGACTAAAGCATTACTTTTTTTCAGTGATTTTAAGTTCTTTTTCCATTTGTTTACTTTTTGCTCTTGATGTTTTCTTCAGAACCCTTCATCAAAGTTCTTACTTGTAGTTCCGCATGTACCTTTACAGTGTTCATAAATTGAATTGTTTATAAATCTAATTACGGAGTCAATCGTCGAAGGTTTCAACTCAACAGATGCAAAAAAAGATTGAAAATAGCTATTAGCAATTTCCCATTGTTCCCTTGACCTTGGGAGTCGTATTCCCTCTTTAATTTCTGTTCTCCACTTGACAATACTGTTGTTGGTTCACTATTGTTTAAAATGTCTTCAGGTATTTCTTCGAACATGTTTTCCTCAAAGCCTCTAATTACTATACAGTTCCGTTGATGAATTTTTAAACCTTTCATTCCTTTACACACTTTGTCGCATGAACATTTAACACCAGTTATCACATTAGCGGTGTAACTGTCTTTGTTGTTTTTTCTGATCAATGGCAAGTTAATTTCTTCATTGGGATTGCAAATGTTTTCCTGCAACCGTCATATACATCTCCAGATATGACATCCAACCGATTGAAATTCCTTTCCACAGAAACTACAAATAGTGTCAATAAATAATATCGAAAACTCAACTCAAACACTTTCCACTAAAATCCTTGTGCGACGACAAGTCGATTGATATAAAATTGTATTTAGTATATTTAAAAAACTGGGCAAAAATTTGTGGTTAAACGAGAGCCGTGTACAGAGATGTCTGTACGCCACCACTCAACAGCTAGACTGTGGTCTGTACAAGTTCAACCCCTCCTCGTCGTGGCACAGACCCGGAACACATGTACGCAAAGCCAGCAGTGCATGTGGCCAAAGGGGATCTGACAACCCATGATCACTATGGAATCACGACAAACTAGATCATCACACCGCATCGGTCGTCTTGCAGGTCAACAAGGACCGCGATCTCCAGTAGTGAACCAGGCCGGGATCAAAAAGTCACCCACCAAACTCACCTGAACAGGCAGTATAGGATTACCGCGCCAAGGACAGTGACATTCTACCTGCAAAACCCCCAAATCCGCCAAAGTCAGCTAGACAAATATGAACAAGGGAAGAGTATAAAGTAGTAATGATAGCTTTCTACACCATTTCACAAGATCCAAGCATAACCTCAACAACAAAAGCTGTCTATATCATCTGACGAAAGAAACACCCCACAGACAGTCTTACCATCAATGCCAACAAATTAGCCAATGTCAAGAGAGACATCATAAGCAGAAAAGGCTAACTGATTTAGAACTTAAGTCCATATGAGAAAAGACCAGACCGAAAAACCATGACACTACTGCAGAGGGACTCGATGAAGACAGGCCCGAGGAAGTAACTGCAGCGGATGAGGAACAAGACAAAGTGAACATCACTAACTATGAAGACCATCCAGAGGCAGTCCAAGAAAAACCTGATGATGAAAAAGTACTAGTGATGATAGCAAATATTAGACCGAAATGGGAGATTGTCAGGGAAACGCCCATTAGGGATAAGACCACCAATCCTAAAAATCAAGAAAGACCGGCGTCCAAAAGAAATAATCAAACATATAAATAAAGCTATAAGTCAGATCAAAGGTGACATGAAAACACCGATGGAACTGACAGAAATAAACCAGTTCACATACGCAACAGCTTCAGTAATTGCAGAGGCAATAGGAGAAAGGCCCAGGAAATAAAAACAGATACGAAAACAACAGGTATGGAAAGAGAAGCTTGGAAAAAAGAGATTATGAAACTATGTGGAGACCTATCATTGCTAAGTGAAATTGAAAAAGGTTCAACAGTCAAAGAAAGAAAGAGGAAACAACTGGAAAGAAAGCTCAATATCAAGAAGAAAGAGGATATACCAACAGTCAAAGAAACTCTCAAGCAAAAGATACAAGCAAAAGCACAGAGGCTCAGGAAATTCACTAAAAGAAGGAACTTCTATAGACAAAACAAGATCTTCAAAGAAGATGCGAAAACGTTTTACAGAGAGCTGGGGAAAAAGAAGATCGATATTAAGGAATCACCTACTATCGAAGAAGCTGAGGCGTTCTGGAGCAAAATATGGGAGAACGACGAAAGCCACATAAACAAGCTGCTTGGATCCAGCAAATACAGTACCGACAAAAGGATATCGTGCGACAGGACTGGTCAGAAATCATCATCTTGTAGACCACTGCTGCCATCAGTAAGACCAGCAACTGAAAGGCACCTGGAATAGATGGAATTACCAATTTCTGGATCAAAAACCTGCCTAGCCTACATGAAGACCTTGCAAGGGCATTCACGAACATCATAAAGAATCCAACTGATTTTCCGGACTGGCTCACTTAAGGTATCAAATATCTGGTCCCAAAGATAGAGGAAACACTAATCCCATAGAGCAACAGACCCATCACATGTCTACCAACTATGTATAAGATCCTCACATCAGTCATCTCAGAAAGAACCCACACCTTTCTGGACAAAAATAACCTGCTACCAGCAGAACAGAAAGGATGTAGGAGAGGAAACTATGGCTGTAAAGACCAGCTACTAATTAACAAAGCCATACTTGAAGAGGCCAAGTCAAAGAAGAAGAACTTGTCAACAGCATGGATTGACTATAAGAAGGCATTTGATAACATGCCTTACACATGGATATACAAAAGCCTCGATATCTACTCAAGTCAAGTCTACTCAACCATCATCAGATTCATTGGACAGAGCATGAAAAAATGGAAGACCACCTTGAATCTCCATTATGCAAATGGATTGTAAACATCAAGACCAATTGACATCAAAGTGGGATCTTCCAGGGAGATTCATTATCACCACTGTTGTTCTGCCTGGCACTCGCTCCCATCAGCTCACCTGCTCAATAGAACCAATTATGAGTACGAATCAGAGTATGGCAAAGTTAACCACCTACATGGACGACTTAAAGACCTTTGCCAGAAATGATAACCAACAAGCAGGCCTAATCTTCATCAAGTGATGACATCAAGATGGAGTTTGGACTCGACAAATGTCCCAAAGCCACCTTCAAGCGAGGACAGCTGACAAAGACCACCACCATAGACCTTTATATCAACACCATCATCAAGGAGATAGAACAGGAGGGAGCATATAAGTACCTAGAAGTGAACGAAGGGGACGGCATCCAACACTCTGCAATGAAGGAGAAAATCCGGAAAGAGTACTATAGAAGAGTGTGAATGGTACTGGAAAGCAAACTCAATGGGGCCAACCGATTCCAAACTATTAACAGCCTAGCGATACCTGTAGTGGCGTACAGCTTTAACATCATAAACTGGAAACTGAGCGAGTTCCAAAAATTAGAACAACAAGACCAGGAATATGTTGACCATGGAAAAGATGCACCACCCAAAAGAGGATGTCGACTGACTATACATACCAAGACGAAAAGGAGGAATAGGCCTGGTCCAACTCGAACTGACCTTCAAAACTACGACCATAGGCCTAGAGAAACACCTAACATCAACAGAAGATCGACTTCTCCAACTAGTGAAACATCTCGAAGATAGAAAAAAGTCGATCAAGACAGAAGCAGCAAAATTTAAGCAGGAGGTTAATGTCCCAGCAATACCACCGATAGAGAATAAAACAACAACAAAATATGCCCCAGCGTCAAACAGGAAGCAAAACACCACGGTCATCTACAAATGCAGAAGTCCTGAGAAGAAAAGTCGAATGCATGGAAAGTACCCTAACAGATTCAAAGAGGCAGATGTAGACCGAGAAAAGACCAGGAGGCGGCTTAAGTCTATCGGACTAAAGGCTGAGTCTGAAGGCCTAATCATCGCTGCACAAGACCAATGTTTGGTCACAAGATCCTACCACCATCGCATCATCAAGGATGGAACAGACCAAGGGAGTAGAATCTGTGGAAAATATGAGAAGACCACTGAACACATCATTTCGGGCTGTCCAGTGCTAACAAATATTGAGTACATCGAAAGACATAACAAGGCGGCAGCTTATTTACATTGGGAGATCTGCAGGGAATTCAAAATGAAGACAGCTGACAAATAGTACGAACATCAGCCCAACACAGTCACAGAGAAGGACAAGATCACAATCCTATGGGAAATGCCCATACAGACCGACAGAGAGATCAAAGCGAATAGACCAGATATCGTCACCAAGAACAAGACAAAACAAAGAATGTATCCTTATAGATATGGCCATACCATCTGAAAAACAGCCGTCATCAATGATTAGCTCAAGAGGATGAATGTGGACATTGCCACCCTTCGGCTGGTAGACTCGATCTCTCTGAAGTAGAAGGACTACACGTTCCTCTGGCAAAGGAAGGCCCCCAATGAGCCACGGGTACACGAAGTAGGATTCGTAGTGAGAAACACCTTGCTGAGTATGGTACAGCCCGGCAGCAATGGCTCTGAGCGTCTACTCACTCTCCCCCTGAACACCACCGAAGGCTTCGTTACCCTTGTCAGCATGTATGCCTTGATACTGTCTGCCCTACCTGACACCAAAGAGAAGTTCTACGGGAATCTCGTAACCACTATCAGCAGTATCCCCAGCAAGGAACAGTTGGTCCTCTTGGGTGACTTCAATGCCAGATTGGGTGCTGATCACGACTCATGGTCGTCCTGTCTTGGACAGTTTGGTGTGGGCAGGATGAACAAGAATGGACCACGACTACTTGAGCTGTCAACTTACCACAACCTGTGCATTGCCAACTTTTTTTTTATGACCAAGCTCCACCACAAAGTCTCCTAGAGACACCCTCGCCCAAAGCACTGGCACCAGCTGGACCTCATCCTGGTCAGACACACTGCCATCAAGAACGTCCTCCATACACGCTCTTATCACAGTGCGGACTGCGACACAGACCACTCCCTGGTGTGTTGCAAGATAAGGATGCAGCCAAAGAGATTCCACCGTGACAGGAAGCAAGGTAACCCCCGCATTGATACCAGCAAGATGCGTCAGCCAGATCTTGTGGAGCAGTTTGCAGAGAGCCTGGAGAGAGAGCTGGCAACCTCATGACCCAGTAACTGCCAGAGAAAAGTGCCTGCGGGACAGAATGCATCGCACCGCCTTGGCCACCTTTGGAAAGAAGATCACCAAGTTTCACGGCTGGTTTGAAGCCAAGTCTGCCGAGATGACTCCCGTTATCTAAGCCAAGCGTGCCGCTCCTGCAGAGTACAAGAGAGTACCAAGAGAGCAGAACCTGCAGATTCTGAGGGCTGCAAGGAACAAAGCTCAACAGACAGACAGGCGCTGTGCCAATGAGTACTGGACAGAACTGAGCAAAGCCATCCAGACAGCGGCCATAACAGGAAACATCTAAGGGATGTACGATGGCATCAATAAGGCACAGAACAAGACAGCTCCCCTCAAAGCCTTCTATGGCGAAAATCATCACAGACAAGGGGCAGCAGATGGTGAGATGGGTGGAACACTACTCCAACCTCTACTCCAGGCAGAACATCGTCACACCCACAGCCCTCGATGCCATCGAATGCCTGCCCATCAACGAAGAACTCGACACTATGCCAACTGTAGAAGACCTGGGTAAGACCATTGACCGCTTGGCCTCCGGCAAAGCTCCAGGCACCGACGGGATCCCTTCCGTCTTGGTCAAGCACTGCAAGACTACTTTACTGCCCCTTCTTCATGAAGTTCTTGCCTCTGCTGGCGAGAAGTGGCCGTTTCACAGGACATGAGGGGTGCCAAAATCATCAGTCTGTACAAGAAGAAGAGTGAGCGAAGTGACCTCAACAATTACAGAGGCATCTCCCTACTCAGCATTGTCGGTAAAGTCTGTGTTCGGGTCGTCCTGGTCCGCTTACAGAAACGTGCCGACCGCGTTTACCCAGAGTCACAGCGTGGTTTCCGAGCCAAAAGGTCAACAGTAGACATGGTCTTCTCCCTCCACCAACTCCAGAAGAAGTGGAGAGAGCAGCAGATGTCCCTGTACGTCTCCTTCATAGACCGCACTTAGGCGTTCGACCATGTCAGCAGAGAAGGCCTCTTCAGGATCCTGCCAGAGATCGGTTGCCTACCAAAACTGCAGAGCATGATCGAGTCTTTCCAAACCAACATGAGACGCACCGTGCAGTTCAACGGCAGCACATCTGAGCCCTTTAGTTTCCGCAGTGGAGTCAAGCAAGGCTGTGTACTTGCTCCCATACTTCTTGGGATCTTTTTTGGCCTTTGGCACCTCAACAGAAGGCATCTATTGGCGTACACGATCAGACAGCAGCAACCTTGCCTGCTTCAGAGCCAAGACCAAAGTACGTAAAGCGTTTATCAGAGACATGCTGTTTGCCTATGATGCAGCTGTAGTGACCTACACGCAGCGAGAACTCCAGTCACTAATGGACCGATTCTCACAAGCCTGCAAGGATTTTGGGCTGACAATCAGCCTAAAGAAGACCAACGTCCTAGGACAGGGCACCGAGGCACCACTGATCATCACTATTGATGACTATGAGCTCGATGTGGTAGATTCAGTTTACCTATCTAGGCTCAACCATCACCAACAACCTCTCTCTGGATGCCGAAATTGACAAGAGGATCGGGAAAGTAGCCACAACCCTTGCTCGATTCACATCCTGTGTGTGGATAAGCTCAAAGCTGGCGTCGAAGACCAAGATGGCAGTGCACCATGCTTGCATCATCAGCATACTGCTGTACGGCAACGAGACATGAACTACATCTTCCAGGCAAGAGAGGCGACTGAACACTTTCCATCTGAGAAGTCTCCACCGCATCCTGGTAATCTCATGGGAGGACACATTGCCCAACATTGAGGTCCTATCCCGAGCCAACTTACCCAGTATGTTTATCCTGCTGAGACAGTGCAGACTCTAATGGCTAGGCCACGTCCACCGTATGCACGACGGCCGCATCCCCAAAGGCATCCTTTATGGAGAGCCGCCCTCTGGGAGGAGTACCATCGGACGACCACAACTTCACTGCCGTGACGTGGTCAAGAGAAACATGAAGGGCATCAATATGAACACAGAATCCTGGGAGAGCCTGGCCCATGACCGCTCAAAGTGGAGAGGGCGCCTGACTCAGCATCTCAGAGTAAGGGAGGAGAAGCTGGTGGATGCTCCTGCAGAGAAGCGGGCTCACAGAAAGGAGCGCAGCAACTCCAATAGGCCAATGCCCCCATACAGATGTCATTTCCGCATAAGTCTCTACAACCTCAGAAGATGCTCCTCCACACCAAATTAGGATGCTCTTTCGATGGTCAATCCAGACCAACGGAGGCCTACTACTATCTGAACGGAACACCTCTGTTAAAGTAACCAAAAAGCTATCAAAATACAAAGACCTAGAGATTGAAATTAACAAGATGTGGGGAAAAAGATCATAACATTACCAGTGGTCATTGGAGCTTTGGGACTTGTGAAGAAAGGATTTGAAAAATACACCGACCAAATCTCTGGTAAAATTAACATCCAAGAAATCCAGAAGATAGCCCTCCTTGGAACAGCACACATACTACGGAGAGTACAATCAACAAAGTAGAAAGCAATAGCTACCCTCTAGCTCCTTAGGACCATTGTTTGTACCCGGCTCTAAAGGATGTAATAAACTAGGCTGAAAGTAAAATAATAATAGTAATAAAAATAATGATAATAGTAATAAATCCGTGTGGGCCTGAAATACCAGGTGACTACTGGCGCGGAATACCCAGTCCTTTGACAGTAAGGCTAAAATGCATTAAGATATGTTATGAAAACAACAAGTAAATCATACCACTTCGTCCGCCGCGCGGGTCAACAAGGAACGCGTCCCTCAGGGAGAGACCAGCCTAAGGTCGAAAGGTATACGACTCCGTCCAATTCAGAACCATGATATCCCTAGCCCTGAACCTGCAGTTGTGCCCACAAAGTCAAAGGAAACTAGAGTTAGATGGTCTACAGAGGATTATAACATTGTTCTAAGAGCATTTTACATCGCTCAAAAGAACCCTAAGAGAAACGTAACTGAACAAACCTACTCAGAATGGATAAAGATAGTAGGAAAAGAAATCATGAAAAACATCAATGCTAATAAACTTGCTAATGTACGTCCAATGAAACTACCGCAGAACTTGAGGTTAATATTGAACATGAAAATCGAGAATCTATAGGTGAACTAGTAAATGTGACACCTGCACTGATTGAGAATAGAAAAAGTGAAGTGAGAGAAGAAACTAAAGAAAAAATAGTAAGAAATGTGCACACGTTTGTGGTTGTTGATGATTTCTTTGAAAGAAATAAAGAAAAGATACAGACTGCCCGTGAAGACATAATACGTGAACTTGCAATGACTGAAGAGACTGAGATGGAAAAGAGAGACACACTGCCTAAGCTAACATTCTGTTCAAAAATAAACTTTACTATTAAGCTTGATAACATTGCTCTAACCGAGATAGTTAATGAAACCTAGAAGGATTTAACCTCCACCAACAATCTAATATACTCAACAGCAAAAGCTGCCACCCAAAAGCTTGGGACTAAAATAAAAAAGAAAAAACCGAAACAGGTTAATAAGGAAGCAAAATGGAAAATGGAAAAAAAGAAGGCAATTGAGTCTTTGCGGGCAGAGATCTCAATTCATGATGAATTAACGAAAGAAACAGACGTGAAAACTAGGAAAAGCAGGAAGGTTATTAGGATATACAATATTATTGATAAAGTCTCTCTAGATACAACCAAAGAAGTCTTAAAACAAAAAATACAAGTGAAAGCGCAGCGATTGAGAAGATTGGATAAATGCAATAAGTTCTATAGACGGAACAGGATCTTCAAAATTGATACTAAAAAGTTATACAGAGATATTGGAAAGAGCAAGATTTAAGGAAAGGATCCACCTGAGAACAAGGACGTGGAGGAGTTTTGGAATGGCATCTGGGCTAAAGAAAAAAACTAAAACCAAGAAGCTACTTGGATAGACAGAGAGGAGGAAGGGATGAGTGAGGTCAAAAAACAACAGTGGAAACCTATTACGATCGAGGAATTGTGCCTGGCCCTAGCAAAATCACAGAAATGGAAATCCCTTGCATTAGATAAGATTCCAAACTTCTGGCTGAACTCTCTAAGGGAAATACATAAACACCTAATGACATCTTTAAATGAATTCGTCACTACAACAGAAGCCTTTCCGGATTGGTTAACACAGGGCAACACATATCTTCTCCCGAAATCAGTCGATATTAAGAACCCGATTTTAACAGATTTTAAGATTTTAACATCAGTAATCAGTGAGAGAATGTATAATTTTCTTGAGCAAAACTTGATTCTTCATCAGGAACAGAAAGGCTGCAAAAGGAACTCATATGGATGCAAGCATCAGCTTCTAATGAACAAAATGATTCCAAAAGACTTCAGTAGAAAGAGTAAGAACTTATGCACAGCATGGATTTATTATCGTAAAGCTTTTGACAGTGTTCCGCATAATTGGATTATTAAATGCTTAGAAATGTACAATATCTCAACAATAATTACAAACTTTTTAAAGAAAAGTAAAACCTCACCCACTACGCTGGGACTATTACATCTAACCCTAATAAAATTAAAACAAAGTTGCACAATACAGCTACAACATAATAAACTGGAACCCTCCTGACATTAAACGTATGGACTGTAAAACCAGAAAATTGTTCACGTCAGGTGGTATGCTCCACCTCAAAGCAGATGTTGATCGCCTCTATTTGCCTAGATGCGAAGGGAGACGTGGACTAAAACAATTTGAAATGTCTTATAATACCACGACAATTAGAATGAAACAATATCTTGAATCAAAAGATGATTGGATGTTAAATCTAGTAAGCAGGCATGAAAGGAGTAAAAAGCTGCACTTGGTTTACAAAGAATCCCAGAAATGTAAAATGAATTAGGTGTAAATATAACCAAAGACGATGTACATGAAACCACAGAAACTGTGAAGAAAGTTAAAATGAATGCTAAAAGAAAAGCACAGAAACAGCTTGCCGATCATTACAGCCAGAAAGCTCTGCATGGACAGTATGCTCTCCGAAGCCAAGACGCTGATATAGATCATTATGCAACTCATCAGTGGTTGAGGAGTGCAGGACTTTAGGCAGATACAGAAGACTTCATACTTGCAGCACAGGACCAAAGCTTATTTACCTGAAATTGCCAAGCAAACATACTGAAGAATGAAGCTGACCCTAAGTACCGGTTCTGTGACCAGCACAGGGAAACAATAGACCACCTTGTGCCCGGATGTCCTGTACTCCAAATGAGTATGTCAAACACCACGACCGTGTTGGAAAGTATCTCCATTGGGGCATATGCAAACACTATAGTATTGAAACCAACCCCAACTGGTATGAACACCATCCACTACCAGTCACGGAAGGAGAAAATGACACTATTCTTTGGGAATTTCGGATCAACACTCATCGGACGATTTAAGCCAACCGTCCTGACATCAAAATTAAAGATAGGAAAAACAAAATGTGTACATTACTTGACATGAGTGTGCCAAGTGATAAAAACATTTTAGTTAAGTAATTTGAAAAGTTAAGCGAGTATAAAGACCTAGAGACAGAAATTAGAAAAAATGTGGAACGTCAAAGCTAGAACTGTTTCGGTCATTGTCGGAGCACTTGGGATGATTAAGAAGGGGACTCAAAAACATATAGAGAAAATTCCTGGAAAGCATAGACTACAAGAACTCGAGAAAATTATCCTCACAGGTACTGCTCACATTCTTTGGAAAGCACTCTCAATTTGATACTGCAAAAGTCATAAACACGTCTGGGGTTTTTTTCATACAGCCATTTTACAAATTTTTGATACTCTTCATAGTTTGTAATAATATAATATTCGTGCCTATGATGTTTTTACTTCCTTGTTAAACTTATTTTTATACTCTTTATAGTACGTCAGTCGTCCCTTTAATGTTCATGTCATGTCTCGTAGGACCTTTATCTGCCCCAGGTCACTGGGGTGACCCGGTAGGTAATTGTACTAAAATGCATACGTAAAGAAATACTTCAATAATGATAATAAATTTAATATTTATAGTAATATTAATAATATTAATAGAATTAATAATAATATACCGTATTTATACAGGATAATATTTTCAGTAAAGATGTTCCTGCTATCACAAAGGGTCCTTGTAAAAGGAAAATCAAAGTTTGTGATGCAAAAGGATGAGGTTTACAGAGGACAAGAATAAAAACTGTAAAGAATTTAAAAGTTAGTTTCTAAATAAAAAAACATTGTGTGTTTATTTCCTTCTAAAATTTATGTATCTTATCGGTAAAATGTTCCTTGGTGAGAAGTGACAACATTTTCACTCTCTGGCAAAACGTTTGACCGACGAAACACTTACGTTATTCGTATAAATTTTGGCGCTTACTAACTTTGGCCCTTACTAACTAAAGTCATTTTTTTGTTGTAATATGTCTTTATACACATTTTAGTCAACGCGCATGAAGCAACTTGACCAGACTTATTTCAGTGGAACTTTTTCATTCTTTGTGTTAAACCCCTGGTAAGCTGATTGCAGGCTAGATCAACTTACCAGTTTTTGAATTCTTTGTCAAGACACTCCCAGACAACACATCTCCAGAGATATTAAAGGGTTGGAATCGACCAGCCAAGTTGTGAGGTACAATGACTGCAGCGTAACCATTTGCTTTAAGTAGATTATGCAGGCTGTTATTATACTGCCCTGTAAAGGTATCCATGCTTACCAAGCACTGTTTCTTAAACGGACGACCTAGCCCTTCCTTCATTTTCCCGACGCATCTTCTTCTCCAAAGAACGGTACAAATTTTCCCTGTTAGACCAAGGGTTTTCCGAAAATGTTACGTTCAAACCACTTGTAAAGATAATCTTTGAAAGGCATCGATCAGTTTTCCATTCCTAAATTAACTGCATTGGAAAAAACGTCTGCTGCATTTACACAAAACGTTGACGTAATCTGTCTTTTATCGTCAACTTCTTTGAATGGAACATTCTGTCCATCACGGAGCTCAAATATATACTTCCCTGATGAAGCATGATGCAACGGGGGTTGGTCCAGACTGAACACAAGTTCGCATGGAATATTGGATGCGATACTTCATTCAAACGTAAATTTTTCTTCGGCTAGCCGCGTATCCTGTGACTCAAACATACCAGTTTTTCCTTTCTGCTTAATCCCATTCAGCCACTTCAAGTTGATTCTCGCCCAGTTTTCAGTCAGTTTTAGGTCTCCACCGATTTCCTGTAGTAAACTGTGGTTGTTAGCTATCACTACATCATGAAATATGTTCAGAACATGCTGTCTCAAAATAACTGTACCAGCCACGCGTGTACCAAAAACGACTGGGTTAACTTTACTGACCATATCCTCATCAAGAAGGTCAGGCCGACAAAACTTTGGTTTGGATTCCCTTATTTTCTGAAACCGATCCTTTTAACTATTTACCGCTTGTCTTTTGAAATCATACCTCGGGTACTTATTGCTGAACTTCTTAAAAGCATAGGACGTACCATTTTTGCAAGCATATTTGGAAATTTCTTCCTTGATTTTAAGACGGGACATTTTTCATGTATTTATCCCTTATTTTGTTGCCGTTCTTCAACTCATTTTAAGCAAATCTGCATTTCGCACTTGTCACACAGTCAACAGCTGCATGTAAAAGTCCTGGAGGTTGAAAAGCGTGGTAAGAAGCATTCTTGTTAAAATATTGCAATGTATATTTACTTGCTAACGCCATCATTGAAAAAAAAGACTGCATTCGAACATAAGAACATTTGTGCATTCGAACTCGTTTTTCTTCTTGAAGATTCTGACGTCGTATAAACAATTAAACAATTTGACAGAATCCGTTTGACATTCAGACGCGACTCTTTTTGTTATGCTTGTATATTATCGATTTTGTGATGGGTTACAGCCTTCAAATAAAAATTGCTTAAGAGGCTTTTATGTCTATAAAGAATCGACATGGAAAGATACAAAAGTTAGAGATGAAGTCGAAGTTCTTATCGAAAAAAAAATTGATCCCTACTCCTGTGTATTAAAAATACGAAATCCTTTCTTTACAGTCTTGGAAACTGTAGGTCATATAGCAAGGGAAATATCTTGCCATCTTCACTTCTTCCTCCTTACTGAAGGTAGTAACTAACAGTCGGGTTTGAAACAAACCTCGACAACAACGATTAGAAAAAAGAAGTCAGGTATTTCCCTCTTCTAAAACATTTTACCAATAGTCAAGTGAATTTTATAAATTTATCGATTAATTGCCTTGGTATTTTCTGTCAAGCTTTGGAGTCCTTTTTAGGAATGTCCAAAAAGTTAGGCAGGGACAAACGCCATCTAAACTCCATAACGACTAAAACATCCATGACCATCATAGGCACCACAAATTACATCTTTTGCATGAAAAATAAACTATGAACTGACTGAGAGCTCCTCTCTTACTGACATACAATGTATGTACAGTCTACCCCACAGTATTCATTGTAAGAGATTGTAAGTCTGTAAAATTCAAGTTGCCTTTTAAGAGAGACTACTGTTTGTTAGGTTTGGCTATGAAATAAAAATGAAGTTTGAAAAGAATTATTATTACAAAGCAAGAATGAACCGTTCCTAAAAAACTCAGTTGCTTGAAACAGCAAGAATCTTAAGAAGGACACTTGAGACCAAAGATTGTGGGTTGCAATATAGCTCAAGAAAAAGAAAATATCCATTTAGCACCTTTGTAATTAATAGAAACAATATTAATAAACTGCAAGATCTTTTCAGCAAATTATATTAATCACAGTATTCAGCATAAAAACAACAGAATCATGCAAAAATATATAGCAAAAGTAGCAAAAATATACTAACATTGTCACTGATATTGTAGCCATGAACTGGATATATATATATATTCGTATGAACTGATAAAGACAAAATACAATCATATATCTAGCAGCTTGTTATGATTTAGCCAAGTTCTAAATTCGTCGTCAACTGTTCTGATGTCACCTCTGATGCCAATCGTACGGCAATTCAGAACGTGTTGAGGTGTTTGCACGTCACCGCATGTGCAGTTCGGACTATCAGCTAAGCCAATCTTATGCATGTAGCTTGCATGCCGTCCATAGCCAGATCTAATTCGATTGTGAAGGACCCAGGGACGTCTCTTTAGATCGTGGCCCGTAGGTTTGTTCGAGGGTATTGGCATGTAAGTGCGAAGTATGTAGTCGGAGTTGTTCCAGCGGTTCTTCCAAGTAGACATTATCCATGTGTCAGGAGACAAATTTTCGTTGTTTTGGCTTGACAGAGTGTTCATTCGTGTGGACAGAGGCATTTTGCTTTTGAGGCGGACGTTGACAAGGGGTGAAGTTGCAGGATGGTGGAACAGGTGCGAGTCCATTGCACGTTTACGCATATTCAGAATGTTTCTGTCTCGCCGTATGTCCGGGGGCTCGATGCCACAGAGGATTGGAAGGAGAGTGGTTGGAGTGGATTTTATTGAACCACTAACAGTTCTCATGCATTCGTTCAGACATACGTCTAGCTTCTTACAGTGGGGGCTCTGACTCCACACTGGGGAGCAGTACTATGCCACTGAATAGCATAGTGCTAGTGCTGAGGTGCGAAGCGTGGTGAAATCAGCGCCCCAGTTATTACTAGCAAGTCTTTTTAGCAGGCTATACCGTTTTCTTGTTTTCTTTGCGACAGTTTGTAGGTGTTTTTTGTATGATAGAGTCCTGTTAAGGGTCACGCCAACATATTTTGGGGTCTTGTCAAAGGCGATCCTTTCACCAGATGTCGAGACGTTAAGTTCGTAGTCAGCTTGGCAGTTGTTTAAATGGATAGTGCTTGCAACAGTCTTAGTTGTGTTTAATTTGAGGCGTCAGTTATGGAAATAAGTCCTCAGTTTGTCAAGGTCACCAAACAGTACTCTCTCGATCACCCGAAATTGTTTGTCACTGTGCATGAGGGCGATATCATCTGCTTAGATGTACTTGTTACTGATCGTGTCAGGGATGTCGTAAGTGTACAGATTAAATAGTGCAGGCGAAATGACGGAGCCCTGTGGGACACCATTGGTGAGTGTTCAGCAGCGAGATTTCCCCTTTCCGATGTGTACGTGGAAGCGCCGTTAGGATATCATACTCATGATCACGTATATCATCTCTGTACTAGGAATAGTTCTTAGTAGTTTCAGGGTAAGTCCACGGTGCCAAACTGTATCGAAGGCAGCGGATAGGTCTACTAGGACGATACCAGCTTCCATGCGTTTGTCGAAGGATGTCTTGACGTCTTCTGTAAGAAGTGCGACTTGATCAAGAGTGCAGCGGCCTTGTCTGAAACCAGCTTGCTCTTTGGGAAGAACAGATTCCATAGCAGGTTTGATTCGGTTATAAATAAGGCGTTCATAGAGCTTGTAGGCTATGCACAGGAGGCTGATTGGTCTGTAGCTTTTTGCATCGTCACGAAGCTTGTTGGGCTTGATGACAGCAATGACTTTCGCAAGTTTCCACACTTTGGGGAACTTTTTCGAGTGGATACATTGAGTGAAGAGCGATCGATGCTATTGTAAACAGTTCTCATGTAAGTGTAGAAAGAATTCAGGGTCCAGATTGTCAGGGTCTGGGGCCTTGCCAGCTTTTAGAGTCTTAATAGCAGCGGTAATTTCATCGATAGAAAAATCGTTACACAAGTTCTGATCAGCTGATGGAGCATTCCAAGCCATCTTCAGTTGTCGGTTAACATCTCTTGTGAATTTGCGATTTGGTTTATCAAATTTGCCGTTCTTTAAGAGACAGGAGGCAACTGCGTTTGCACTGAAAGAGTGTGGGTTGGGTGATACATTCTTCCTGCCCGTGAGCTTGTTGATGGTTGCCCAGGCTTTCCTACTAGATCGACTCATATCAATACCTTCAACTGTTGACAGCCACGCTTCCTTTCGTCTTGTAGACAAGTGAACGTAAGTTTGTTTGCTGTTTCGTGTCTTTCAGCTGTTGTTTGAGCTTGTTCGTGGTCTTTAGCAAGCTTACTACATGTATCGTCCCACTTTGGAATGTACGATTTACGAAAGCCCCTCGGAACGCATTCTTTGGCCAGGTTCAAGAGTTTGTTCTGGAAGGCAGTGTAACAGGTGTTGATGTCGGCGGTATACATAGAAGAAAGATCGTCCCACATGCTAGCAGATTCGTTTTTGAAACGACTCCAGTCAGCCTTGTTGAAAATCCACCGAGGACGTGGAGAAGATGGTGTGTACTCGATCAACGCAGGGTGGTTTATGATGGTCGGACGATGTTGTGACTTAGGAAAGCTTCCACCAATTTTGTGGACTGGGTGTGGCGATGAACTGCTTGCATCCGATGAGTAGAACGAAAGTTCTGGGTTGGTGGAAGTACCCCAGGCAGCTGAGTCGAATGATTTGGGCTGTTTAGGATCGTATAGTAACTTGAGGTCCATTGTACTTGCCCACTCGTAGAGAGCTTCACCATCGTGGTCATTCTTTCGATAGCCCCAAGAGGTGTGGTGGCAGTTGAAGTCCCCTGAATAAATGACTGGGTGGTCATAAAGAGGGGGCGGTACAAATGGAGAATTCGGTGTTTGTAGATGTTGGTAATCGTTATATCGTCGTTAATCCTGATGGTTAGCCACTGCATTTCACTGTCTTTGCTCTTTTTAACAAGTTGTGCAGTGAGGTCATTTCTGACGAGGGTAGCAATACCGTGCTTGTTGTCGTGAACAGCATCGATTAGGGTGTAGCCATAGATCTTGATTTTGTCGTTGTTGGTGGTGTGTGTTTCTTGGAGCAAGATGACGGAAACTGAATTTGTCATGGCTATGTTTTGTATAACTTCACATTTAGGTCCCGATATGCCTTCGACGTTAAGTTGAAGGATTGCTGGGCCCGATTGTTCTAGAAGTTTCTTCATGATCAAGCAGTACAGTTATGATTTCTAATGTCTTTGTCGTTCGGGTAGTGGCATTAGCTTCCCTGCAAGGCAGGTACTAACGGTGGAGACCACAAGAAGGTTGCCATCATCCCCCACCCATGAACTGGATGTTAAAAGGCAGAAAAGAAAAATTATAGATTTGCTTACCTAACAAGTTCCTCGGCCTGCATATTAGCTTAGTTGTACTAAATTTGATTGTGGCCAATTTTGGACATACATAAGCAATCATTTTACTAAACATTATACTCGAGTCGAGATACACGTGACCTAGTCCGGAAGAGCAGTACATAAAGTCCTTTCGTCATACCAACTGAGAGTTCATGCTCACATTATTTGCTCTTTCTTTCATTACCCTATAGTTTGTCAGAGTAATAAAACGTTTGAGTTAGATAAATGGTGACGTATGAGCTCGGGGGTATTTCTTTACGATGGATTTTGAAGTAGCTCTTGGCGATAGTACTTGTTAAGTGGGATTTGACGAGAGACGTCACAATGATGATTGCTTTCTCAACTCCTTGTGACATCATTTGTTCATCCATTCCTTTCCTACATAAATGTGAATTTTGTATCAATATTCAGTGAGAAATGAGAGCATCAGTTAGTTCTTTCACCATGCTCGTGGGTGATGTATAGTGTGTTACGTTTATCTGCATGCTTTTGTTAGGTTGTTGCCTTGATAGCAGTCATGCACGTGCCTTGTATGCAGCGGCTTATCCAGACCCTCCAAAAGTTTCTATGGATACATTAATGGAATGCTGGAGGCTTACCCATGAAGATACGAAGCCAAGTCTGGCTAAATACGATGAGGTTCGAGAGCAATGCCAGTGTAAAGACAAAGTCGCCAAGGTCCTGGGAATGTGTAGTTCCAAACCGCTGTTCTCAGATTGGCAACTAGCTGAACCAGATGAAGCTCGGCGGAAGACAGCTACTTGGGCAACATTTGTGAAGGCCATGGAGGAGCATTATCGTCCCACGGAGAATCTGACTTTGAAACATTATCAGTTTCGTTTGCTCACTCTAGATCGTCAAGAAGCATTCAGTGCCTTCTGTATATGAGTTGAAAAGGAGGCACAAAATTGTAGCTTCAAATATGGTAACGCCGATTGAACCGCTGAAGCCATGGCAGTGTGGAATCAAATCGTAATTGGGCTGCGAAGCAGTGAAATTCGGCAAGAAGCACTCAAGAAGTCGTGGAATTTACAAGACCTAAGGAAGGAGAGCACTAATAGAATAGAAAGTGCCTGTAAAGGAACTGCCGAAATTGATGGGGATACAGCGGTTCATAAGTTGGGCCGTTATTCCTTTAAGAATATCAAACAAGCCAACAAGGATGAGAAGGACAAGTCAAAGTCCGAAACACGTGCCTGTTACTTCTGCGGTAACATCTTTCCAAACAATGCTGTTGCTAAACATGCACAAAATTTTTCAGCACGATCAACCAAGCGTAGAAGCTGTGGGAAGATGGGACACTATACCAAAGCACGTAGAAGTACTACGATCAGCGAGATCTCCGTTGAGAAGGAGGAAGACACCAATGACAATGAGAACGAGGCTATCTACAATGTAAACGTATTCCGTGTTACAGAAGTGTCTGACTTACCCACTCCCAGACCGAATGATTACAAGATGCAGGCAGTGGTCAACAATTGTGTGGATACCTTACTTGCGGACACAGGCGCAAAAAATTGTGTCTGCGGCATGAAAGATGCTAAGAAATACGGAATCAATAAGAAGATGTACCACAATGATGTCAAAGTCAATCCTTATAAGAGCATACCAATCCCAGTAGAAGGGATTGCCAGATGTGCTGTAACCTTTGGAAGCCGCTCAGTACCTGTCAAATGGGATATCATTCAGCCAGACTGTGAAACAATTTTGTCTGGGAAAACGTCAGAGTGCCTGGGTGCGATAAAATTCTCCCCTTCAACTGAGGTGTTCCAACCGATCAATATGATTGAGTCAAACAAAGCAGAAATTCAACAAATTATACAAGCCTTCCCAGAAAACGTTAAAGATGTGTGCAAGATGGATTTTCAGGATTTTCAAGCAATGATCAACTGTGACAAGGGCATGAAGCCCATCGCTGAAACGGCCAGAACAATACCGTACCACCTCCAAGATCGTGTTTCTGACTTGATAGATGAAATGCTCGCACAGGATATTATAGAAGAAAATCCTGCAACCCAACACCCAGAATGGCTATCTAATATCTTTATTGTCCCTAAATATAGTGATGAGATAAGGATTACGCTGGATGCTCGTAACGTCAACAAACATCTTTACTCATTCCAGGGTTTAAAGATATTAAATCACAGTTGGCCAATGCATCCATTTTCTCACAATTGGATCTCAAATCAGCGTTTTGGCAATTGGAGCTTCACCCAAACTCACGGCATTTCACTGCTTTTCATGCTAAGGGTAAAATTTACTGATACAAGAGGCTGTCGATGGGAGTAAAATCTGCACAGGGGGAGCTGAACTTAGCTTTGTCACGCCTACTTGGAGATATCCCCAATGTCTACATGATTCACGACGATCTCATAATTGCCGGCATGACTACTAACGAGCACAACAAAGCCCTGGTTGAGATTATGAAGGTGATCTCGAAAGCCGGCATTACTCTCAACCCAGATAAATGCACTGTTGGTGCGAAGCAAATTAAGTTCTGGGGTCTCATTATAAGCAAAGATGGGATACAACCAGACCCGGCAAAGATCGAAGCATTGAGGTTCCTGACTTCTCCCACCAGTAAGATAGAACTTAACAGCTTCATCTGCATGATGCAGTCTAATTCGGAGTTTATACCTGAATTTGCTAAACGAGTAGCACCTCTTTGCGAGTTAATGAAAAGGCTGGCAAGGTTTAAGTGGTAGTAACATCACCAAGACTGTTTTTGAAGACCTTGTCCAAGAGTTTTCAAAACAAACGTTGCTACAATACTTTGATCTCTCCAAACGCACCTTTGTCTTTGTGGATACTCAAATCAGTAGCATGGGAGCTATATTGACCCAAGAGGGCAGCATCGACACTGCCAAGCCTGTCTTCTTTGCTTCCCGAACCACGACCCCAGCCGAACGAAGATGACCGCAGCTAGATTTAGAGGCAACCAGACTGGATTTTGCACTTCGCTGATTCAGGAATTATCTTGTTGGTGCCTCTGAAGCTGCAACAGTCGTTACTGATCACAAGCCTCTGTGTTTCATGTTCAACAAAAATAAGAGAGGCTCTATCAGATCTGAGCGCATTAAACTGAGAAACCAAGATGTTGACTTCAAGGTGTTGAACATACAGGGAAACGAAAACCCTAGTGATTACATGTCACGACATGGGAAACCCATCGACATCCTACCAGCTGATGAGCGTAATGAAGCAGACGAACTCAACAAGCTTCTGTATTTGCTACATTCTGTGCCAGTTTTAGACAAAATTGGTATTGCACCTATCGCTAAGGAGACTCAAAAAGACGAAATTTTAGCCCAACTCCGTCAGTACATCCAAAAAGGACAGCTTTGGATTCCTACGTCCGAGCCCGAAGAGTTAAGAAAGTTTCAAGGGATTATGTCTGAGTTAATTGTTACGGGAGATGGTGTCATACTGAAGGGAGAGAGAATGGTACTTCCTCAGAGTCTGCAAACACGTGCAATCGAGCTGGCTCATCGGAGCGCACATCCTGGTCAAAGCGGCTTGAAATGGCGCTTGCAATACCACTTATTTTTTCACAACATGGACAAACAGGTCAAGGACTTTGTTGAGAACTGTTTAGACTGCAGCATGTATGTCGATAAAAAGACTTGCGAGCCACTTCATCATCATCAGCTCCCAACGATGTCGGGACAAGGTAGCAGTTGACCTTTTTGGTCCTATACCATCAGGAAAGCACGTGGTTGTTGTCACAGTTTTGAAGTCTCGCTATCCAGTTGCAAAACTCGTCTTATCTACGAAAGCAGACAAAGATCTGCCTGTGCTGGAAGATGTCTATGATACATTTGGTGACCCCACAATACAAATTTCTGACAACGGTCCATCGTTCAGCAGTAAGCAGGTGGCAGATTTTGCAGCTTCAAGAGATATTCATCAGCAACTAGTAGCCCCATATCACCCTAACTGAAACCCAGCGGAAAACTTTATGAAGCCGCTGGGTAAAGCCATTAAAATTTATAGAAACCAGGAAGCATGCAACCAAACTATTAAGCAAGTGTTAAGCAGTTATCGACAGACTCCTCTCCCCAGTACCGGTATCGCACCAGCAGATGTGCTTTTCCGAGTTGGGGTAAACTCAATCTTCCCACCGAGGAAGATCACAGATGAAGAAGTCAAACAGGCTTCCTGTCATGATGCAGAGAGAAAGCTGCAGTGTGATTCTCTGGTTAACTCATCTAAATTCAGAAAGCTACACTCCTTTGCTCTGGACGATATGGTCCTAGTGCGAAACATTCGGAGAATGTCAAAATTTGAACCTGTATTCTTCGACAGGGTCTGTAAGATCATCCGCGTCGATTCGAAGGCAAAGAAGATCCATGTGGAGGATTGTTTGAGCCAAAAAACAGCTACAAGACACCAAGATGATCTGAAGTTGTGTCCAGCAAGCGGTTTAATAGAAACGGCAGTGACAGAAGAAATGGACGGCGGACGACCCGCTGATGAGGAACTGGAATCGTGAATAGACGAGCAGACCAAGATGTCAGCAAATTTTGAATCGACAATGCAGCCAGTCGAGCACGAGAAGATGTTGCTGGAAGAAATGCAAACCATGGCCAGTGGAAGCTGAAGCTCTGAGCTGCATGGAAAGAAATGACATGAGAATGATTCAGTGGATGTGTAATGTAACCCTGAAGGACAGGCTAGCTCTACTTAGTACGCATGCGTAAAACAGTGTTTTACATCGATCAAAATACCAAGATGGAGGATGACGATGAACCCCCAACCAAAGTCCCACGTGTTTTAAAAGGTAGCGAAGAAGGAAAAAGACTAATCGTCATCCTCGAAAACTCGTCATTGGAAACTGTCAAGGTATGTGAAAAGTGAAGTGATTTTGTTTGGATATGTGAATTTTAAATCGATGGGAAGCAAGCACTCTGGTATGGTGATGCGTAATATTTAGCAGTGTAATAAAGTGTGTTTGCTATGGTTTTGATTGAAGCATTACAACATCAAACAAGGAGCTCAAAAATAATTATAGACAGAAGGGCTTTAATTTTTCTCAAGTACAATATGGCAGAACATACAGTGATTGTTTTGCATTTTTGTATGAGAGTGCCTGCGTATTTAATAGCAAAGAAACTAGTTATTTGATAAAAAGTTTGTTCATTCTCTTATGCAGTTAGATCATGTTAAGATTGGCAGTTCCTTTTACTTTGATTGATAAGTAAGTATGTTTCAAGTTCCATAGTCAGTGATGACAACTCAGTATAATATCACTGGTAAGTTCCCAGAGCTGTGAGCTCCAGGAGTTAAGTGCTCTTTATACATTTAGACAATACTGAGAAAAATGCTTTTGCTTAGCCATATACACCAAACGTGATATGCGATTAAAATTGAGTTATATTTTAGCTTTAAATAAAGCAGTTGGGCTGGCACAAGGCTCATGGTTGACAAAATGACATTGTACTTAACTCTGACATAAGTTGGCTCCCATGTATTCTGTATAAATACATAGCAATTGTCTTTGGTTGTAGTAAAAACCACATCACTAGTAATAACTTATTTACAATAAGTATTCAATTCCAATTCAATTATTATCTAAACCAACTTTCATTTTTGTGGATTTTTCTGTTTAAAAGTAACGCAAACCATAAAACAAGTTTATGATACAGAAAAGACAAGGGAAAAAAAGTGGTTGTGTAAAGAAATAAGAGTTTACCATAGACTTTAGAGCATTAAAGTCATGAAAGAGAAAAGCAGAGAAAAGATAAAAAAGATTTTGTCAATAAGACATGGGTCCTGCTCTTTTTGCTATGAGTAGCAACATAATTATTTGAACCTATCACGTTACAAATTGGGCTCTAACCACCATCGACATGAAGATGAGATGAGGGAGCATCTGGCCAGTTGTGTCAACAGTACTCCATGCATGGACAGATGCAAAATTTATAGAGATGAATAATGGCCTCAGGCATAAGGTACTTTCTGTCTTGATACAAGAAACCAACCTTTTAGAAGAAAATCTACAAATAGATTGAATATTACACCTCCACATTTGATCTGGAGAAAATAAAAACCAAACAGTTTCATTAATGAGCAGACCCTAAGAGGAGAACCTGGCTCCATATTACATAGAGGCTAAATTTTGTAATATTATTTTACATTACTGACCATACACACATAAACACACATATATATTTATATCAGTACATATATAAAATATATATGATATGAGATTTTTTGTTTTTTTCAGAATGGAAAAAAATTTGAATTACTTAATTGTGACCAACACAAAGGAATAATGAAAAAGCATGGTAGAGATCCAAACACCGCAAGACCAGACATTACCCACCAGTGTCTTCTTATGCTTCTTGACAGCCCACTTAATAGAGCTGGTCTTTTACAGGTTTATATCCACACAGAAAGAAATGTTTTGATTGAGGTAAATCCACAAACGAGGATACCAAGAACATTTGACAGATTCTGTGGCTTGATGGGTACAATTCTTAATTATTATTTATACACAATCATATTTTAAATGTAGACATTGAATGAACTGTTACCAGATGTTATAATAGTTTTTGATATCTTAATGGCTGAAAATGTGTACATTTTTTGACATATTTTATTTCTCATTTGACATTTGAAATAGAATTGTAAGAAAAGACACCATGAACATCCAGCATTAATAATTATTTGAAAGGGGATTGTGTGAGCCCATCTGCTACAACTTACCATTCAAAATTCAAAATACCTGACATGGGAGTTTTGACAGGCACTTGACAATTCCCCAAACCTTCTGAGCACATGGTGTTTGAATGATGGTATCATTTGTTCAAGTATATATTTCAAGGTATTGTAATGATCAGTATAAGTAAAATTGTCAAAAATCTACGGTTGCATTAATTTATTTGGTTTAAGTTGTTGAGGTTGGTTAGTATTTCCTTTAGGTGGAAGTGTAATTTATTCCATATACTGCACCAATACTGTGATTGTATTGCTAGTATTTTAATAATATCCTCTATTTTGAAATTATTTTTAGACATCTTTATATAAATATTAGACATTGAAGATTTATTTGTACAATCACCTGACACTTAACAATATTAAAGAAGTTACACTGTGATTTGTAATCAGCAGTTCTAATTGGGTCTGATGCTAACACAAGTTTTTCTGATTAGCCACCAAGCATAATTCAAGTCTGAAAGAAAAAGAGAGAAAAGCATTGGTTTTTGGTAATGTAGTTTCTTTACAAAAGAATGAAGGCCCATTGTGTGCTCAATTATTTGAAGCATTGATCCTGGAAACTAACAAGTTTATTGATGCAACATGGTAACAGGAAGGCTGATGTTTGAACCCAGTAATTGAAACAGATAATACAAGGTGTTCAAGTCGTCTTTTCATGTTTGATTTATTCAGATAGTGCTAGGCAATTGTAAAGAAAAGTACATACATGTGTAAATTGTTTACTTATGCATATTGAAGGTACTCTCACAAACCGGTGGGTGTCCAGTGCAGAGAAGAAAACCTACCTTTGTGATAGCAGATTTATGATGTGAAGTTTGATCTCAGAATCAAGATAAGGGTCTTCTGTAAAGGTTCACTCTTTACCAACTATTGTTATGTACAATAGTTGGTAAAGAGAGATTTTGTCCTTAGAGGATTGAAGATAACCAGCCAATGTTGACCCCATTTAATAACAAGTTAAATATCATTTTGCAGAGAGCCTCTCCCTGCCAGGTTTCCAGTTGCATGACTTAGTTTCATAACAAAAATTGACCATACTGTTTTCTGCAACATTTCCATCCACACATACAACTGCATTTTTGAAAGCCATAATAGAGTTACAGATTGTTACCAGTGGCTGAGACCGCAAATATACTCTTTTAAGACAGTCATGCAAGGTTACACACCAGCATACTAAAGTTTTTGATTAGATGGTGTAAGAGGGTTTTTTAAGTTAAGATAAAAGTTGTTGGTGGACAAGGTAGACCAGAAATTAATAATTTTACTTCCGTGGTTCTTGACTACCTTGACAAGTCCAAAAAAGTATGATATTTGATAACTCTAGGTATTATGGTTAATAATTATGTACAGAAAAAAATAGTTTACAGTGTAAAGCTTCAGATATAGTGCAAAACAAAACTGATGAACACATTTTTATTATTTCAATGGAATTCTAAGAAAAGACAGGAATTTTAGATGTATTAAGAAGCTATTTAACCCATCCCTGGAAAGCTGTTAGTGGATCTGCATTGGGTCAGGAAAAATCAGGAAGTAATAGTGGCTAAAATCTAGCTTTACTTTCCCCAGTGTGACCTCAGAACACCCAAAGGACAACCTTATGCAGTTTATTCCACACCAAAAAGTCAATAATTACTTGTGTTTTCTATTTGTAATACATTTTCTTTTTAGTTCAACTTCTCCACAAACTTAGTATTCATGCAGCTAATGGAACACAGAAACTTCTGAAGGTACATTTTTTACTTTGGTTGTTTCCTTGCCCCCTCTTCTTAATTTTAGCTGTTCAAGTTTTATTGAGTTGTGTTTCCACTCCTATCTTTCTCTTTTTTCTCCCCTCTTCTCTGCTCCTCTCTTCTCCCTTCTCTTCTTGTCTCCTCTTCTTGTCTCCTCCCTTGACCTTCATCCCTCCTCCCTCCTACTTCTCCTTCTTCCTCCATCGTCTGTCCTCCATCCTCCCTTTTCCTTCCTTCTCCATCTTCCAACCTCCCTCCTGCTCCTTCCTATTTTCTCACACTCTCTTTTTCTATGACCTTTTCACCCCTACTCCCTGTTTTTCCCATTCCATTTATTGTAACATTTTTGAACTTTACACTTGTCAATTAAAAAAGGTATCTGTTGTTGCAACATTTATGCAGTCGTTTTCTATAGTTGTTGTTGATCACTTGTTTTGTTTTTTATCTTCCTTGATAGGTCATTAAGAATCCAGTTACGGACCATCTCCCAGCAGGGTGCAAGAAAATAGGTTAGCATATGTTGAGTACTTAAAAAAAGTTTCTTCCCTTTTCAGGATGAGAAACTTTTGTTTCTGATCCCAAAAGAGAAACAATATCACCTTTCTTATTTTAAAGGCTAGAGCCACACACCTTTTTCATATTAAAGGCTTTGAATACAATTGAAAAAGCATAAAGAATAGCATGTGATCACATTCTTTATATACATGTTGCCAGTAAATTTTAAATGATTCAAGGTTTTGCTTATAAGAATTTTTATTCTCTTTCCTATTCAAGCTATTCTCTGGAAAATTCCATAGATAAATACAAGGAAAATCCTTGAAAGAATGCTTGATTGTCAAAAGCTGTATGATGACTTTATTAACTGTAGAGTGTATGAGATTATTGGTTATAAGTTATTGAATACAGTGCTAGAAATTTTGTATTTTCCCAATTAAAACATTGCATCAATATTTACTTAACACAACATTGTACTTTTGTTCCACAGCCACTTGTTTTCAATTTATTCAAACCTGTCTTCCAATTTATCTTCACATTGTTTAAAGAATGTGAAATGTAAAATTAAAGTTGTTTACAAATTAGAACCAGTGATAAAGCAGAAGGAAATCAAACCAAAGGTTTGATTTTCTTCTGTTTTTCCACTAAAGTTAAGACTGTACTGTAAAACGTTGCATTTCCATAGTCATTTACTACAGTCTAATTTTTAATCTGTTTTTCCACTAAAGTTAAGACTGTACTGTAAAATGTTGCACTTCCATAGTCATTTACTACAGTCTAATTTCACTGTTGCATTATTGACTATCTAACTAGAGTTCTATCTTTTCCAACCAAAGGCAGAGTCTACCAGTCATGTGTAGGGAGTGTTATGATGTATTACAGCAAACCATGGCCAGTGGAAGCTGAAGCTCTGAGCTGCATGGAAAGAAATGACATGAGAATGATTCAGTGGATGTGTAATGTAACCCTGAAGGACAGGCTAGGCTCCATGGATCTCAGGAAAAGGTAGAAGTTGGATAGCATCCGTGAATGTGTGCAGAAATGACAGCTTTTTTGGTTTGGTCATGTGAAGAGAAAAGATGATGATGATTGGGTGAAGAAGTGCATATCAATGGAAGTGAATGGTGNGGAGTGTTATGATGTATTACAGCAAACCATGGCCAGTGGAAGCTGAAGCTCTGAGCTGCATGGAAAGAAATGACATGAGAATGATTCAGTGGATGTGTAATGTAACCCTGAAGGACAGGCTAGGCTCCATGGATCTCAGGAAAAGGTAGAAGTTGGATAGCATCCGTGAATGTGTGCAGAAATGACAGCTTTTTTGGTTTGGTCATGTGAAGAGAAAAGATGATGATGATTGGGTGAAGAAGTGCATATCAATGGAAGTGGATGGTGCTGTTGTGAAAGGGAGACCAAAGAAATCCATTTTATTGAGCCATCCAACGCACTTAAAAGGGACATAAAAACGAATATGATGTTGATGATGATTTCCTACCAGCTTTCCTACCTTCATTTTACCTAAGCATGGGTGCTTTTGAATAAAAAACATGGAACAAGTTTTTTGTTTGTTTGTTTTTCTTATTGTGAATTTCCCATAATGGTAAGTTGTTTGTGTAGTGCTTAAGAGTTTTATTTGGTTATGGTAACAGAACTTTTCCCCTTTTCACATAAGCACAATAAGTGACACTACCCTGTGAACCTTTTCTTTTCTCAGTCATGTCCTTCCAAGCAGAGAAATGCCTCAATCCCAGAAAACTGGTGCCAAAAGAAGACCCTATTGTTGTGGTCATAGGTGCAATGGCACATGGCTGTGTGAGTATTTATTTTGTGGAATTTTTGAAAGTTAATTAAGGTTTTATTATGTATATATGCTATTTGGTCAGTGGTCACTGCCACATAAATGTACTTTACAAATTATATCTGATATTGAATAGGCACTTTCTTTAACAAAAAGTTATTCACTCAGGTATTTATTGAAAATAAATACACTTTTGGTATGAAGTATAGACTTTTGTATCTTTCTTACAATAAAAGAAAGGTAATGATCACAAATAAATCTTCTATTCTAGAGTATTCCTTGGCATAGCCCCATATTGATACTAGATGGCCACTATTTAATGTTCATATTGCATTGACTTTGTATCTTCTTGCAATTCAGAACACACTTCTGTTTATTAACAAAGGAATTTGAGAAGTTTGGAACTCAGTACCAATAGTCCTCTTGTGGGTGGGTGTGCATACCATTTCTCTGCTTCCTGGCAAATCATGATGGCAACACCACCTATATGCAGTTCTTCATCCATGCTGTATATCAGCATCCATCTTTATTCTTGCTGGCACACCTGCCCCAGTCCACTAACTCTCACTAAAAAATTCCAGTTGGTACCTCCTCCATTTTTTGTCATTATCTCTGCTGCTGCTTCTCCAATGTGCATGATTCTCAAATTCCATTATCATCATCATCATCATCATCATCATCATCATATTCGGTTTAATGTCCGTTTGACATGCTAGTATGTGTTGGACGCTTTCTTGAAATTGACTTCCAAGTTATGTTTTCCTTCACCAGTTCTCTGCTGACACCTTTTTGTTTGATATCCATCCTTATCACTTCCTCCTATGTTTTCTTCGGTCTTCCTTTGTCAGTGGTTCCTGTCACCTTGATTGTTCTGCATCTACTTGCCCAAGCATTCTTGTCCATTCTCTCCACATGACCAAACCAACGAAGCCTCCTATTCTGCATACAGCTGCCAATACTGTCCAGATTCAATCTCCTTCTGAGTTCATTAGAACTAAGCCTGTCCTTTAGACTTACGTTGCATATCCATCTTATCATTCTCATGTCATTCCGCTCCATGCGGCTCACATCCTCAGCTTTCACTGGCCAAGTTTCACTGCCATACATCATTGTGCTACGTACACATGCCTGGTAGACCCTACCTTTGGTAGGTAATGGCAGAGCTCTGCTGGTTAACAATGGCATCAGCTCCCTGAACTTACTCCATCCACTGTTAACCCTTGCTGTTACACTTGCACCAGCTCCCCCCTCAGCTCCAAGGGTGTCACCAAGGTAGCAAAACTTCTGGACAACCTCAATATCCTCATCCTCCAAATGCACTTTATGTAGGTCTAAGTCACAGGTTGCCTCTCCTTCTTTGCACCTCTTGCAGCTAAAACGGTTAGTTTCTGTCAGTTTGCCCTTTATTCCACTGCACCGTTTATGTACCCAGTGCTTGCAAGTACCACAATAGATTGAGTTGCTCCCAACTCCCTTCCCACAGACTGAACAGGGAAACTTTCCTTTCTCCAATGGCTTTCCTAAATTGCAACCACTGACCATCACTTTTGTCTTGCCCATGTTCACTCTCAAACCTTTACCTTCCAAACCCTTCTTCCAAGTCTCTAACTTAGCAAGAAGACCATCCAATGTCTCACTGGAGAGAACCAGGTCATCTGCATATAGCAATTCCTCTGGGCAACCCTTTCGAAACTCTCTTGACAGTGCTTCCAAAACACAAATAAAAAGCAGTGGACTTATTACAGATCCCTGATGAACTCCAACACCCACACCAAAACTCTCAGTATAGGAACTGTTGACCCTTACCCGACTTTTAGCATTTCTGTACATTGCCTGAACAACCTTAATCAGCCATTCACTTACTCCTAGTTTCCGTAAAGCCCACCAAACAACTTCTCTTGGCACTCTGTCAAAGGCTTTTTCCAAATCCACAAAGGCAAAGTACAGCTTCTTGTTTTTCCCAAGGTACTTCTCTTGCATTTGTCTAAGGATAAAAATGGCATCAATAGTTCCTCGTCCAGGCATAAAACCAAATTGCATGTCATCAATGTTTATTTCAATTCTAATTTGTTTTTCCATAACTCTTTCAACAACTTTCAGGACTTGGTCCATTAACTTTAATCCTCTGTAATTATCTCTTTCTAGAGCTTCTCCTTTTCCTTTGTAACAATTGATAATTGTACTTATTTCCCAGTCCTCAGGAATGACACCATCTCTTATGATCTGATTTGTTAGATCAGTGATCATCTCTATACTTCTTTCACCTGCAGCTTTGACCATCTCTGCCACAATTCCTGAATGGCCAGCTGCTTTGCCTTTCTTCATTTTCTTTACAGCTTCCCTCACCATTTCTTTCTCAATGAAAATGGCTGGTCCAGATACTGTTTCTACCTCTCCAAGATTTTCTCTATCCCAAGAAAACTCTGTGTTCAACAATCTCTCATAATAGCACTTCCAGGCATTCTTCTTTTCAAGTTCACTTGTTGCAAGTTCTCCATCATCATTCCTGATACACTTTTCTCCAATGATATCCTGATTAGTCTTGATCATCTGCTTAGCTATCTTGAATACTTCATTCTTCTGGTCATCTCTACGCATTATGTCTGGAAACCTTCTTTTCTCGGCATCCATCTTTGCTTTGTAGATTGCTTGCCTAGCTACTCTCTTGGCCTCCAGATACCTTTCTTTGTTAACTAACCCCTTTTTCCATTGACTCCACAGCCTTCTCTTCTCTTTCACATAATTTTCAACAGAAGTATTCCACCACCATGTCACTCTATGACGTGGAGGCCCTTTTGTCCAGCCACAGACTTGGTCTGTGGCTTTTAAAAGTGTATCCTTGATCTTCTCCCATTGCTCTTCTACACTTCGTAGGTCTTTTCCTGGACTGGCTCCCACAATTCCATTCACTTGATCTTCAAAGGCCTGCTTTACTTGTCCATCATTTAGTCTCCACACCTTTCTCCTTGGGATATACTTTCTTTTCACTTTATGTACTTTCTTAATCCTGAAGTCACAAATTACTGGCTTATGCTGGGTCACAAATTCTTCACCGGGTATCACTTTTACATCTTGCAAATACTTCCTGTCTTTTGTCTTTACCAAAATGTAGTCCACTTGAGTCATAGCTGTCCCAGACTCATAGGTTACCAGATGGCTATCCCTTTTCTTAAAAATAGTATTCGCCACCAACATGTCCATGGCAAGTCCAAACTCTAGAATTCTTTCACCCTCCTTATTTCGATCACAATATCCATTTCCTCCATGGACTCCCTCAAACCCAGATGCTGTTCTTCCAACATAGCCATTTAGATCACCTGCAATAGCAACAACTTCTTTCTCTGCCAGCTTACCAGTGACTGCAATGAGACTGTCATAGAATTCATCCTTGACTTCTTCACTCAAGCCACATTGTGGTGCATAAACTGATATTGCTGTGGAGATTGTCTCACCTATCATCAGTTTAATCAGCATAATTTGATCATTTATGCATTTGACATCAATCATCTTGTCTATCCATTTCTCTGCCACGAGGATAAGATAAAATGGAGACGGCAGATTGGTGCTGCCATTGTACACCATCGGGACCATTGCCTCGAAATGAAAAGATGATGTGATAATAATTCGGATAATATTTAATCTAATACTGCCCCACTACAACCATGCTGCCCTGCCCATTATCCACTAAAGTGTTTAAAAGTCATCTTATAAACATCCCATAAATAGAAAGCTTTGTGAGAGGACCTAGAGTTTTTAATTGCAAAAAATCGTTGAAAACGGTAAGTCTGTTTTGTAGATACTTAAGTTGATACTAATGATTAATCTGTTATTACAGATGATTAATGTGGGATTACGGCTATTGATACCTTTTCTTACTCAAAAGGTATCAATAGCTGATGATGCTGATGTACCACATGGATTCTTAAATATTTGTCATATTTTTCCTGTAGGTGGATGTCAGTTACACAGAAGAACAAATGGCAATTAGCGAGTACCCATTATCAGCAGCCCTTGCATGCACGAAAGTCTGTTCAGCTTTTGAGGAAGTTTGGGGTATATTGTAAGAAATTTTGTGCCTCAGACTTAAGAGTATGACAAAATTCCTGTAAATCAGGTAGTGTCGATGTATAATACGACATTATGCAAAGTATGGTACTGTTATTGACATTTGAAAAGGCGCCCTTTTTACGGATTATCGCGCTTAATAAACTAGCAATCTTCGATCAAACCATGCTATTGTTATTGTGAACAAATGCCATATATCGCAAGCATTCAATGTTCATCCAAAATCATTCATTTGATTTCATCAAGTGATAAATAGAGGAGGTAGATTCCATTCCAACAGTGATTGGTAACAATTTATAAGTCTACCAGGTTAAAGTTACAAGAACCAAAGGAACTTTTAATATCGACGTGAAACATAGTTGTTTTCATAATGACAAAATACTGGATATTGATGGTCAGTGAAAAGCAAGTGGGATATATTCGAACTTTTGACACTTACGGATATGTATGCCAATCCTCGTGTAAGCTGTGGCATTGTGCCGTTATGTACTCAAATCTTCATCAACAAAAAAGCTTTGGTCATTGCTAAGAATGGAGTAAAAGGGTTTACTGTGCCTCACATAGCACTTTCGTGTAGTAGGCCAAGTATTACTTTTAATCAGAAGAATAAAGAACAATATCTTTAAAAACAAAAAACTGTAAATTTAGTTAATTATGAAAGCAAAGGTTCATTGAATCAGTTTTTAATACATTTTGTATCAGCCTTTTCTTGGCACACTAGTAATTTTATAATGGCGATGTAAAACCCCTAGATTTATTGAGATTGGGCATTCTGGAATTAAGAGCCCTCATAATTCTAGAATAAGCTGAAACTACTTATCAAATATGTGGGAAGGGACGTCTGGTTATATTTTGGGTCTCAGATATCAGCGTTCAAACTATTTGCTTCTTATAAAATTGGGTGTGACGCTTCAGCAATCTATTGCCGTTTCAGATTATCTTGAGCTGACTTAATTCTTCTTATGGTTTGATGGTTATCAGTTAAAGATATTAAACAGGCATATTGTAATCCACCAGAAGTACAATACTTTTGAAAAACTTTTCAGTTCATAACATTTCTGGAAGGAATTGTTTCAGATTTTTCCTTTTCCAAATGAAATTCACTTATCAACTTAATTTAAGTACTTTGTAATGAAATCTAGTGAAATACAGGCTGCCATTTTCCAGCAATAACTTTGCTTTTCGAGGAGGGGAATCCGTTTCAGGTGATTGAAAATTTTGGAATATCGAAGCTATCTTTTTTGAATTCCTATATTATTTTTCGTGGTTTTTAAACACACGCAAACTAAGTTAGTAAGAAGAATTTCATTTTTAATCTTCAAGACTTGTCATCTATCTATTTAAAGATATTTAGGAGCAGTGTATTCACCGTTGTTTGCTGTTATCGAAAACACCATTTTCCAGCGCGTGTTATCATAATACAAGTAGAGTGAATCGTATTCACTTAAATCATATAGATGGATTTTGCAAACAACTTCTGAACGTTACAATTACCGTAAATCCGAAGAAATAAACTCGAATTGAAATGGTAATAAACGGTAGTTTAAGAGAAACTTAATTGCAGTCTTTATGGAGTATTATTTGTTGCCAGTCGTTGGCAAGCCTGCCTTATCTTGACATGGCATGTTATATTTTTACGTATTCCGGCTTCCTATTTTAGACGGTTTACATCCAAGGTTAAAGCAACATTAAAGCTGAGAATTTCGACGTTAGTTATATGGAATGTAGCCTATAGCATTGTTCGAACAATGACACACTCCTCACATATTTCACAGTGTGTTGTTGTTGTTGTTGTGTAAGCTGCTGGAGGCAGATTGGAAGACCATCCCGGTGAGCTCGATCCGGCCTCATGAAACGGGAAACCAACCTCCCCTCACCGCTGAACAAGTGAATATCTGAAGCCCACAGCAACCCCCCCCCAAGTATGTATCTGTGACCCAGTGGGTAGATTGCACTGGGAATATCGCTCCCAACTACAGGGGCGTCGAAGACGCACATTTCCTGGTTGGTTTTTCATTGGTGAGATAAAGCCAACAGTTGTCCTACCACACGAGGTTTCCCAGGATTACTGCTGGGTGCCACCTATGCATTCCAACAACGACGGCACTGAAAAGCATTAGCAGCCCACAAGCAAGGCAGATCGGTTTGGAAAGAAACCAGAAACAATAAGCCTTCACTTGCCACCGAATGGAGAGGTGTGTGTGTTACGGGGGGGGGGGGTACACAACTTCCAAAATGATTCTCTATTCGACGACGAACCAGATTTGAAATCACATGAACGACAAAATCATTTTCTTCCATGGTACAGAAGAACAGCTTGGAAGCGAGGGAAGTGTTCATTACTGACCAGTCAGGAGAACTTAGCTAACAACCTCCAGGCGTCACCACGAAGAGGTTGCCTTCTTGGACACCCTCACAGTGTGTACTCCCTCGTAACTAATGATCGCCCTTCTTTGATTATTTAGATGTTTTTGTTTTGATTTGTTTTGTTTTTTTCCAGGCCGCGCGTTTATTCATATCCCCAATCATTAATTTGTAACTTGTCATTATGAGTAGTCATCATATTGAAGATTTTTTCAGTCCTTTATTTGTACCAAAATTCTTTTTGAAAACAGCAGAAGAAAGCATTGCATTGCAGTGTTAATTACCCCCGCCAAGAGGTTATGTTTTAGCCTGCGTTTGTCCGTCTGGCTGTTTGTTTGTTAGCTTGTTTGTTTTTGTTTGTTTGTATGTTGGTGTGCAAAATGACTTTAAAAGTTATGAATTGATTTGGATTAAATTTTCAGGGAATGTTGGTAGTAGCACAAGGAAGAAATTACATTTTAGTGTTGAACGGGATCACCGAGTGGATCAGATAATTTTATTTGAAGAGTTCTTCATCATATCAAATGAATACAGGGCTAAAATGCTGGACTGCAATAGTTAAAACCCCATTCTGAGAGGGAATAAGCTGCTTGGTAGAGGTTTGGCCAAAGGAGTGAGAGAGACCTGTGTCAATCGTGGAATTGACAAGCCAATTTCAAGGTGATTTGGGGCCCAAAAACAATGGAAATTTTCTGCTGCAGATTTTTTTGCTTGGAACTCTTTGTCTTTGACAGCTGATCGCTTTAATATTGGCGAGACTATTTTATTCTTGTTTATGAAATTCTCTCTTCCAGAGGGAAGTGAAAGAGGGGGAAGATTCCTTGACAGGTCTGTGGGCAAAAGTGCATATAAAGATACTTTGCAAAAAAGAATACCCGGTGAGTTGTAATCGCAGAAAGTGAACTCAGTACTGATGCTACAGAGTCTAGGGCTTAATTATACCACTTAACCGTCTTTTCTCAAAAAACAAACAAACAATAGATATGCTAGACGGTGACAAACCGATGACAAAATTGCTAATGACAGAAATAAATTGAAGTGAATATCTGCAGTTAATGCCAAAACATACAAAAAAGTTATTCTGCATATTTCTAATGCTTTGAATTGCAAACAGTTCCTTTCTACTGATTAAGTACTTTAGTTCATAAAACATACCCAGATCACGACGTGTGGATTTAATTTTTGACTTTCAGTTGGTTTGAATTCATGTAAAGCCTGTGGTGGATGCGTATTTTTTTCAAAATAACCCTTGTTTGAATTACTTGGGGTTTGCAAAGTTAAGCCGTTACTTTTTGAGAGAGAAACTAGTTGCTATTATTCAGAGTTAAGAATCCACATTTTATTCACAGTTAAATTTTTTTGCATCTTGAATAAATTCACAGTTTTATTGGTGCTGGAAAGTCAACGAGGACCTTTATGTACCAACAGTAACCCCAACAGGCTGCCAGCCTAAAACCTGCTGCTAATGCACAACCCAGTAAATAGAAATTTAAATTCTTTGGCAAATTTCTATAGTTCACCATTTCAAACGTTTTCTTTCTACAGACTAAATAAATTAGATCATAAAAATACCCAAGTCTTAAATTCCATTTTTGGCTTTCGGTGTAGTTTTAATTCAGACGGACACCAGATGGAGGAGAGGAAATTTTTGGATATAACCCTCATTTTCTGCTATTGGGTTTGTAATTTTGAGTTAAGTTGTTCTTTGACTTAAATACTATTCAGGATTCAAACTCCATATTTTATCCACTTTAAAATTTTTAAGCGTTTTTTAATAATAAAAAATTTAGTAGTACTGGAAAGCAAATACAACCTTAGACCAAGCACTCAGAATGTAGGCACTTTTAATTGGTTTGAAAAACACAACTGATAACCAATTATGGAATATATTAATGAAAAGATTCTTACCAAATGTATCAAACCGACTGACTTTCTCCTCACCCCTATCCCCACCCAAGTCGGACAAAGCCTATACTTTCTCATCAAATTAACTTTGCTTCCAATAAACTGGCTGTCAAAGCTAAGAGTCTCATTTGGCCAAATATCTCGAGATATACAATAACTTTTAAAATTACTCTTTGCTTGCTCAAGGCCTGTTTTCAATCCTTGTTCTTTTAATGAAGGGGAACTGCAATTCTGTGAACTCACAGAGGCAAATTATCTACTTTCAAATTGTGGTTTCCCCGAGGAAAACAGATGACCCTCTCAATGAACCTTTACTTACTGAATACGACTGAAACTTGACGTGTTTTTATAGGACAGAAGTTTGCTGAATTTCGTGAGCAACATGACAGCAGAAATTGTCTGCACTGTTATCTATCTTAGTAATAACTTCTGATGGAGATCTTATCCTCGAACGCTGGCAATGCTTGAAACTAGACTTTGATTGATTACCAGTTATACTTTTAAATTCCATGTATACTCACTTGTCCTCACTAATGCTCCCGCCGAAAAACGATCCACAATAGACTATTTCGATTAGTTTAGAAGTTGTATTAGAAATGAAAATTCAATTGATTAGTCAGTCGGTTGATGTTCGAAATACAACCAGTTTCGTCGTAATGATTGGATTTTATGAACAAAAGAAAATCTATATACTGTACGATGATTTGCTGGTTGTACTTACTCCAGGTCTGCAAAGTATCATATACCACTATAACAACTCAGTGGGGGTAGACGAAGGGTATATAAATTGTTGCTATTGCCAAATATTTGCTATAAAGAATAGTAAGAAAAAGATGTCAACACTTTATATTAATACCAACATAAAAATTGCATATAGAAATTTTAGGGTTTGGAAATCTGACTAATGCTGAAGCATCAGGAGCACTGGTTTTATTTCCCCACTGGTGTACTAACTTGAGCCTGTCTCTGTCCCTTAGAAGCGTTAGGCAAACATTTTATTGCAATTTAAGGAAGATATCCATTGACCCTAAAGTCTCAACCTCTATTTTCGATGTCATTGTCTAGCATTCTTTAGAGGCAAGATAAATCGCACACCTTAAAATACAGGTTACGGTTCTTTTATTCTGGATCTGCATAGACTGTTGACAAAACTATTTGTACACATAGTGTTATCTCCAACTCTGCCAATTACAAAGGCAAAGAAAGAAGTCAAAAATTCGTTATTTTTACAGAAAAATGCAAGAAGGATATTTTGTGATTTTTGGCTGCCCACATTTTAAACAGGTTCAAATGGGAAAAAATTTAAATAGAAGCTTATCAGCCCATCACTCAGACTAAGATATTTCAACAGATATGTCGCAAGTGTCTTTGTGTGATGAATGCCAGCAACACTTATTGCAAATGCGTGGGGTACAAAGCGTTGTTAGGGGACCTGGGGGCATGGTCCTGTAAAATTTAGAAAAAAGGGTTCGATTGATGGCGTGTGGTAAATTCAGAGCACTGAATTTTCCTTATTGGAAGGTGTATTATTCTCCTATTGTGGAGGGTGATACATACTGCATACTACATACCACTATGAGGATGCTGTAGGGGAAAATAGGATTTAAAATGAAGGGATATATTCACTTACCAGGCCTATTTATCATTATTTATTGGGGAACAAATTGGAAATACAGAACCCATGACTCTCCTTGCACCCGCCCATGAAATCTGTATTTTAAATAATTTTAATCAACCTGTCTGTCAGATATTAGCAAGACAATTTGATTTTGACTCGCGTCCTCTATTATTAAAAGACCCATAAGAACATGCTAATTATATTACTTTAGCACTCTTTATAGCAAACTCTGGCTTTGTGGCTGCATATAGAAAATGTTCCTTTTTTTTATTGAATCTCTGATGTCCTTAATTTGCATGAGGTTTACTTAACCTTGTATTTGTTTCTTAACTATTTTCTTAACTATATGTTTTGGTAATTCTACCAAGTAGTTTTTTGTTTAAGTGACTGCTGCTTCCCGTGCCATCTATTGAAGACTGAAGCTGGAGTAACCACTCAAAAGCACAAGGCTGGGCAAAATTTATGAATCCAATTGAGTAAAATTTATCTCTCAGCATCGCTGGTAGAGTTCAAATGGAAAGAGTGTGAACAATTCGGTTGCTATCAGAACAGCTGCAAGAGTTATGAGAGTGATGATTTAAGCATCAGACTGTCTCAGGGGCTCCACTACTAATTTTCCCTCAGAGCTGACTCCAGAAGACTTGCTTATGAACAGGTTGCATGCCTTGCGGCATGCGAGATTTGAGATCATGATTTTCCTTCCACCATGTGAGCTGCTTTATCAAGCTATCGAGCGCCACCTACCCGAAGCAATATGGTTTCAAGTGCAAGATACCCGCCCTCGACAAACGTGAGGGCCTGGACTCGGGCTTAGTTGTCAGAGGCTCGTGCAGTACGGGAGTACTTTATAGGTAGTGGGAGCTCATCCCCACTACCACCCCCGGCTAAAGAAAACCTCGAAAAATTCTGGGACCAAAACCATGGAAATAACAACAACTACAACACCAGAACCAAAATGGAGCAGCACCTGAGATTACAATTTCGCTCGCATAAAGATTGAAAACGAGTCCAATTGTGCATGGTTATCACAAACGTGTTTTCAAAATTGGATATGGTGTTACTCACTTAATTTTACAACATTCTCCAATTATTCATGCCCTGCTACCAACATTGCTCACCATGCAGGTCTCTCAGGCAAATAATATAAAAGTTTATAATTTATCATCAGGAAAATCTTTGCCAGAATGGCTTACTGAAAGGAAAAGAAGAGAACTTCAAAAACAAGATGTTGACATCAGGCGGCGAATTGAACTCATTCAAGATTTTGCAATGCCGACAGCATCGACTAATGTAATGGTGACGAAAGATGGACAATATATTTTAGCTACCGGTGTGTACAAACCAAGAATGCGTTGTTACGATGTTAATCAGCTGTCTTTGAAATTTGAACGCTGCTTTGACTCCGATGCTATAAAAATGGAGGTCTTATCAGATGATTTCTCAAAAATTGCTTTCTTGCAAAATGATCGGTATGTAGAGATACATGCCCAATATGGAAGGTACTACAGAACAAGGATGCCAAATTTTGGAAGAGATCTATCTTATCATCCATCTACATGCGACCTATATCTTGTCGGAACTGGACCAGATATTTTCAGGTAGGCCACTGATTACATCCTTTTTCCCGATAATGGTTGCAGACCCACCACAAATTTTCATTGTATTCAGTTTGAGGATTCAATTTTCTTTTTTACTTGTGTATTTTTAAATCAGAATAATTCCGTAAACTGGTGGCTTCTAGTGATGTATCACTTTCTCCTTTACCCTTTGATCATTTAGGCCTATGAAATTGATGCCCCTTAGCATTCGAGGAACCCAATCTTCTTCGACTATTTGGCTACCAGTACAGTAACTGGTAGGGGATCTGAGCTGTGTTCATACGAGGGATATCATTCACTGAGACGACATGAACATATGGTTGTGTCGTGTACAATGTTTTAACCAGTTTAGAGCCCCAGCCACGTCCCTGGAAGAACTGCTCCTAATTCGTTTCTCTGTTTTAAGATGTATTCAATTGCAACCTCATCTGGTCACTAGGGTGATCATGATATTAATGTTAAGGCCTCTGAAGTAAAAGTTTATATCTAGGTAGGGTCAGCTATTTGTATGCTAGAAAAGCTTGGTCATGTGTATTACACACAGCTGGTAAACTCGTTGACCCACAAAGGCTTATTTCCTAATTGTTGTGAAGTAAGCAGTCTACATGAAAAGAGCCATATAAGATACCTCATAGGATGGCCTTTAAAATGGTATAGCTTTGATTCATATATAAGTTGATTCCTATTGTTGAGGGATCAGGCTATCACAGGCACATGTGTGACTTTGTGCAAATTTCTCACCCAATAGTTTTAGTGGGAAAGTGATGGCAAATTTTAATACAAAANAAAAGTTTATATCTAGGTAGGGTCAGCTATTTGTATGCTAGAAAAGCTTGGTCATGTGTATTACACACAGCTGGTAAACTCGTTGACCCACAAAGGCTTATTTCCTAATTGTTGTGAAGTAAGCAGTCTACATGAAAAGAGCCATATAAGATACCTCATAGGATGGCCTTGAAAATGGTATAGCTTTGATTCATATATAAGTTGATTCCTATTGTTGAGGGATCAGGCTATCACAGGCACATGTGTGACTTTGTGCAAATTTCTCACCCAATAGTTTTAGTGGGAAAGTGATGGCAAATTTTAATACAAAAAATAGATGTATGAATGCTGACCTTCTATTGCAGTTTAGCATATTTAACACATAACCTAAACATAATATCTTTTATGACTTTAATATGCCCTTGGAAATAGTAGTATTTAGTAGTGTTTTAAATATGTAGATTAGAACTGCCCATGGTTTACAAGTACTGCAGATACATCTGTTTTTTTATACAACAGTTTCAAACTTATATGTTTTTTATCTTTTCTGACTGGCCACGGAAAATGTTTTCCTGAAGTGTGCACTGTAGAAAACAAAATTATGCATGATAACACATTTCTCACTTGACCTGGATAAACTTTGCCATCATTCTATCTCAACTGATTGCTCTGATTTGTTGTTGATGCTGACTTTGTTGTTAGCAACAATAGTGATATCTCCTGTATTTCTCCAAAGATTAATCACTCCACCCTCACTATGAATGATATCAATATTCAAAATTCCAACCATTGGAATAAGACTCTCAAACAGATTTTGCTAATTGTTCTCTTCCGAATTGAGCATTATTTTATAAATTTTTTGTGACAGTTCTAATGTGGCACCAACAACTTAAGTCACAGTGAATAAATAAGACTACAGTCTTGTTATTAAAGTTAACTTCTTCTGATCACAGAGTACTTAACTGATGTGTTCTCACTTCATACAAAATTTGACCCAGAATTACTCCTTTAATGTGGAATGGCTGTTATGCTATATTGCACCATTCAATTATTAGATTGAAATTCCAAGTAAAACTTTAAAATATATTGTAATGTTTCCTATTCACAATTGCATCATGCATGAGCTGACATTTCCAGTTTAATACTAAAGATAACAAAAGTCCATGAAAACTTTTAACATACCTACCCTATTTGATATTGAAAGCAGCAAATAAAAGTCATTCAACAAGGGGGTCTTCATTTTTGTCTCATGCTGGCTTCTACAAATGCAGCTGAGCTTTTGCTGCTGCTTGTTACTGAGGTACAGATGAAGACCTCCAAATTTTTCACTCACTTGGAATCAGGAACAAATGTAGATAAATTTTCAAAGTATATCATTTTGGCCTTCCATATCTGGCAATCAGTTACTGAAGACTGATCATGAATTCATCAAAGGTTGGATCAGGCATCAAACCCAGGTACTGCATGAGAAAGACTGTAGCCATAGACTATTAGGTGGTCCTTTTCTACATTATTCCCCTTTTTCCTTTAAGTAAATGGCCCAACATAATCAAGGTCTACTACTTCAAATAGATGGCATCCTTCAGCTCTGTCACATAGGAGAATTTCCGTGATTGGAGCTGCAAAAGCTATGGCTTGGAATGTTTACATGCATAGCATGATCAAATAACCTTCACTTGCTGCCTAAGCTTTGGTACCCAATATTCCAATCTCACATTTGTCATGGTTTTTCCTACTTCCCCATGCATAGTTTATGAACGGGCATCAGCAGTTATTTTCTCTGTAAGTAGACAATGTGGAGGCAGGTAGATAAAGTAGTCATCTTGAATCCTTCCTAAAGAGATGTAGACACCTCCCAGATACTGCTTTAGAATGAACTGTTTGGAATCTTTTTCAAATCTTTTTATGTTGATCTGTGCTTGCTGAGTCCTTTTGACTCAAAACAGATTTGTTTTCTTGGTTTCATCAGTAGATACAGCACCTTGTTACTTATTCACCTTACCACAATTTCAGTTGTTTATGAATCTGGCAATCCATTATGTCACTAACATTGTCTTCCAATGTGAATGCTTCTTGAGAACCCTGTAAATTTTTTTCCCACTTTAAATGAGATTGATAAAATGCCCCACATTTTCTTTGCTACTCCTTTCCTTTCCTTACCAGGTGCTCTCACAATGTCTTCAGGCAATTCATGACAGTCTGATAATTTAGGTGCCAGCAACCAGCAATCATTAAGTTTGTCTGGTGTGCATCCATTGCTGGATAAGTCTGCAAGGTGTTTTATGCTGCTGGTATAATGCCAGGAAACTTTGCTTTTAATGAATTTTTTCTACACAATTTTTGACAAACTGTTTATACCGTACATCCCCTCAAATCCAGTCCAATATGATACTGCTATCTGACCATACTACAAATTGATTGACAGGAAATCCTTTCAATGGTGTGAATGTATTATGCAGTGTTTTAGCAGTCATATGACTTGTGAGTAACTCAAGGAATGGAATTTTCAACTTTCTCTTTGAGAATCTTGTATTCAATCTGAGTAACCCCTGGCTGCTTTCAAGATCCTGAATTAAAACTGCATATGTAGCAGAACAACTTTGCTTCTGGATAGCTAATGAGTGTAGGTTAGTGTAGTGGATGGGAGCTTTGTAGGCAGGTATTGCTCTACATACATCAAATTTAGTGGGAAGCTTCTGTTTCCTTCTCATCTATTTAACTTGTAAGTAGTTTAGCAGTACATTAGTGCAGGCAAGTTTAAGTTCATAGATCTCTCAGAATATCATCTTTCCACAGACAAGTACTGGTGAAGTCAGACTAAGGTGTTGTAGATGGATGCTAGAAAGTGAACCTCCCTGCTTTGTTATTTGTGTCTCATTTTTTTTTGTAATATTGACTGACAACTGATCTAACCCTAATATGGTTGTTTTATCTGCTTTAACATTTATCTCTTGATTTACATATGTCAATTCTTTTGATACTGGATCACTCCTATCTTCTAATGTAAGCTCATTGAGATACCATTTTTGTACCTCAAATGCAGCATCCTTAAATATTTGCATGGTGTTGGTTTTATCTTTTCAATTTGCATTTAAGATATATATTTATTTGTGTATGTGTTTGTATGTATGTAGACACTGCAGACCCTTTAATCATTGGTCTTTAGTTTTCAAAACAGTAGAAAGTAAGGCCTTCACATGCTGCTGGATCCATCAGTTAGGAATTAATGGTTTGGTCCATCATACACTTAAAGTAGGCCTTTTTTGTGATCAATAATTAATGAATAATCGATTAATTATTTTGATACAAATTCCTGAATTTGTGTATAAAGTTTCAAGTAGAGTTTCATGAAGAATTATTTTATTTGAGGTGTGCATTGTGTATGACTAATCGTACACATTTCAACAGTGCTTTTCACGTGAAGATTTACCGGAGATTGTTTTCTTTTCTGTAGTGCTTTACTTTTTTCTGCAGTTTCAGTGGTTATGAAACAGAATGCACCCCCCAGTTAAAGTGGCTACTGTGAAGCAACTCCTACTAAAAGCTTTGAACCAATAAAGGTTATCATCACCAGGGAGGAAAAATAAGGAAAAGAATTTCTGAGTGTTGCAGTGTTAGGAAAGTAACTCATTGTATATGTGGAAGTTTTTGCACATGACAGATTCTCATTAAAGTTTCATATAAGTTCAAATAACATAATTGACAGTCTTTTGTAGGGATAGTAAAAGAGGAGCAAGCTCCTGCCAGGATGAATTATAGAAGTACTTGTATCAAAGAGGAAAGAGATGGCATAGCACAATAACACAAAAGGACCTTGACGGCTCCTTAATGGTTAAGGACAATTAGGCTGGAGGTGCGACATTGATTAAGCCCAGAAAATTCAGATGGGAGGCAGTTGTACCTTATGAGCTGAAGAAGCCTAGCACAAGAGCTTGTGGGGAGTTGATTGTCATTAATAGTGGCTGAGAGAAGAATGAACTGGTTGTAATTTTTTGATAAAAAAAGTCTGAGAAAGTGCCCAATCATTTTCTTTCCCATTCAGTGACATTTTGAAAATTATTGCAAAGAAGATTCACCATTCTGACTTTTTGTAAATGGCAAAAACATGTCAGACCAAAGAGAGAACCTTTAAGAACAGAAAAATGGGGTAAACACTGGGGGGGTCACCTATCCAGTACAACCTTGATATAAGATCCAATTTAGAAAGATCAAAATACAGACAAGATTTTATCTGACAAGCCATGTGATTTGAGCTTTAAAGTGCCAAATGAGAATGTTAAGAGCAATAGCCCATGTTCCACCAGAAAAATCAATGGAACAATGGATTGATTCAATGGTGAGAGAAAGTAGATCACCAGTAGACCTTGATGAATGAAACCCTTGCTGATAGATCGAAGAGGCCAAGAGAGTACAGATGATTAAAGAGGGGACATTGATAAAGGCTCAGAGACTTTGTATATGATAGATAAAAGATCCCATGATAGTAAATTACTAGGATCAGAAGATTACCAAAGTCTAAAAGACTGTGAGGACAGATGCTACTTTCCAGGAGGGAAAACATGATTTATTCAACCATTCTTGAAAAGTTGAGAGAGAATGGACAAGGTTTCTTGACAACAGTTTTTATGCTGATTTTTCTGACCATTTTAAAACCTCACCAAAAAAATGTGCCATCAAGAAGCTAAAGAAGTATGTTATAATATCCATCCTTACCTTTGACAAAGAACCTACAACAGTGATTCTCAGCAAAGCCAACTAGATCCAGAATTGCTGTGAACACCTCAACAACGGACTTTATACCACGGTTAAGTGCAATCCAATAAATGCAGTCAAGACCAAAGTAAGGAAAGCACTAATTGGACTACAGAAATATTTGGGTAATTGCCACTACAGCAGATTAAAACCCACAGACTCACCTTTACTAAGGTTTTATGGATCACCAAAGATACACAAGCTCAATTTACCCATGCACCCAATCGTAGCCTACATGGGTAATCCACTTCATTCACTCTCATATATTCAAGCTGCCCTTCTATGTCCATACAAAAAGGAGCTACATCACTGCACCAACAGTGCTGATTTTGCAGCCCTCAACACAACAAAGAATCCAGGCAGGCGAAACCATGGTCTCATTTAATTTCACTTCATTATACACAGGTGTCCCAGTTGATGACACTACCAATTATCAAGGAACTACTTGAAAATGGTGAGTTATTGGCATAAAAAACTGCACTAAAGCCTCCAGATATTCTAAATCTATTACAAGGACTTCTTCCCAACACATGCTTTCTATTGAACGACATCTACACACAAAACGGCGGTGTACCCAACACAAAACGGCGGTGTACCCAACACAAAACGGCGGTGTACCCATGGGAGCTTCAACAGCTTCTGGGNGATTTTGCAGCCCTCAACACAACAAAGAATACAGGCAGGCGAAACCATGGTCTCATTTAATTTCACTTCATTATACACAGGTGTCCCAGTTGATGACACTACCAATTATCAAGGAACTACTTGAAAATGGTGAGTTATTGGCATAAAAAACTGCACTAAAGCCTCCAGATATTCTAAATCTATTACAAGGACTTCTTCCCAACACATGCTTTCTATTGAACGACATCTACACACAAAACGGCGGTGTACCCAACACAAAACGGCGGTGTACCCAACACAAAACGGCGGTGTACCCATGGGAGCTTCAACAGCTTCTGGGATTGGTGAAATAATCATGCAAGCGTTTGAAGCCACAGTATTATCAACAGCTGACTAAGTTCCATTTGTCTGGGAAAAATACGTTGGCAATTTATTTGCAGAACAAAGACAATTGCTCTGCCTTGATGCCATAGTGAAGAGACAAACAGACTGCAGCATTTCTGTTACTATCAACAGGAAACCAACTCACACCGACCAGTATCGTAATAATGCATAACCATATCTAGTTTCACCTCGTCATAGTGTCATCACCAGTCCTTTTGGAAGGCCAAGAAGCATCATTTCAAAAACATAGGATCTCAGAAAAGAAGAAGGACACCTTTAAAAGATTCTCTTATACAATGGATACCATACTAGGGATGTCCATAGAGCATTACAAAAAACTAGCAGGCCTAACCATGGAGAAGAAAAAGAACTTGTAAAGCAAATATGCTTACTCCATGCCAAGGGCATCAGTGGGTAGCTAAGAAGAACTCTCCAACATCATATTCACAAGTGTACATTTTTCACAACATCCACCCATAGGACAATACTCTCAAAGCTGTAGGATTCACTTCCACTTAAAGAGAGAAACAATATGGTTTACAGACTACATTGTAATGACTGTCCTGCTCCCTAGATTGGAGAATCAAAGCATTCCTTGGGTCAAAGAGAAAAGGAACATAAGAGAGCTGTTCAAAAAGTGAGACTGAGAATCTCGAAATAGCAGAGCACTGCTGGACAAAAATACCTTTGCCTTGGAAAATGAAAAGATTTTTTACAAGGACATAAATACCTCAACAAGAAAAATAAAAGAAACCGTCAATGCCCTACAACACAGCAATAACATCAACAGCATATCTTACACACCTCTAAAAATTTGGCTTCCAGCATTACAGAAAAGAAATGCAACTAAAGCAAGATAGATGTGGCGCCACTTCTCAAAACAACGCCCTTCCTGTCACCAAGCACGTTCCTACTATCAAATTATGAAGTAGCTATACCTAATTATTTCAGTAGCCTAATGTTGGGAGAAGTATCTCTCAAAACAAGGCCAGATGTAACTTACGACTCATGACATTATAGATACCCTACGTCAGTGGCTCCCACTGACTCCATTAAGTCAAGAATTCAAAGTAGTTTTTTTGTAAAAAGCTGGAAATTTATCAGAAACAGTTGCCTTAGATTCGATCAAACAGGCTATGATTAGTGCAACTAAGGTACAAGTATTTTAACTTCAGTAAGCTATAAGACAGTAGGTGATGAAATGTCAGCTAAAGTATGGGCACTATCATTGAGAGTGAAATAAGCTTGGAAAAGTTGTGCAAATAATTAGGCATTGGCTATAGAAGGTTCTCTTGGCTATAGAGGGAGGGATAGATGACTTGCTTTTTTGAAGTACTGAATTGCTGAACATTTAAGAGTCCAAAGATCCTCATTTCTTAGAATTAAAGAGCATTAGAGAAAAATCATTGTCAGTTGAATGTGTGGTAAACCAGCCAAAAATAGGAGAAAATGACCAACCCCTATAAAAAATATGAGAAACGTTTATCATCTTTTTTGTGTATGTTTCAAGTAATATTTGACAACAACGACAAGATTCATATCGGAAAGAAATCTGTCGAGTTATAGTTAATCAAAAGAATTTCAAAATGGGCCAAAAGTTGTATAACAATAAGATATTTTCCCCTTAAGCAATACGTTTCCAGCTGGCCATTAAACCCGTCCTCATGATTCACATCCATCATCACAAATCTGATTACTATTTGTTTTGCTTTTGAGATTTCTGTACACAGTAGGTGATAAAAGCTTTGCATGGCAACAATATCTCTTTTGTAACAGCAAAATGTAGTTTTGTGCCACTGCCATGTGCCAGCCATTGATTTCATCAACAACTAGGAAGTTGTATAAAGGGATTGCTTATTTAAATACCTTATATATAGTACCAATTTCTGATGGGAGACTCACTTGTGATTGCTTTTGAAAAGTTGTTATTGTAAGATTTTTAAGTCCCACATGTATTTTCTTTGGATTGGTAAGCTTTATACACGCTTTTGTTTGCCTCGTTTATTCTTCTATTCTTTATTACCTTTTGAGATTAATACTAGGGTCTTGCAGAAGATTTACTATAAACCAATAATCACAATACCTTTAAATAATGGTTCGGAAGGTCTTTAGACTTAAGAGCAGTCACAGAGGTTTCGTAACTAAAAATTAAATAGAAGATCTTTTATTCATGCACCTCGCAGTTGAAAATGTGGAATCCAGAATGTAAGAACCTTTCTTGGTTTAAAATATGTATAATATTTTTTTATGATTTAGGTGAAGTCCATTTTGTGGTCTTCTCCACCAGGTACAAGTTTGTTAAAAATGTCTTTTCTGTCTTGCCATTACAATGGAATAAAGTGGATGGAATTATAAGGTTTGCTTAGGTTACTACTATTATGGCTAGAAGATGCACAATCTTTACATTGTATGACAAATTTGCTGTAAATAGTTTTGGGTTGCTATTTCCACACTTTGTTGCCAACAGGAACACAAAATTGGTACCATACAGTATTATTTAACTTTTGTAGAGTTCAAGAGTAGTTTGTTAACCAGTCTAAAATAACACTCCAGGTTTAAGCCAACCATCTTACGCAGACACAACTGGTCTTATATAGAGCTTTTATCCAAGAATTCAATTCGCACTGGCAGCCAAAATTAGTGGACACTTAACAATACTACTTAAACACACGGTACTAATTTTTGGAATTCACACAAAATTTAACAAAAATTTCTATTTTATTTTTGTTGTATGCATGCTGTTTATTTATATATGTAATATTAATATTTTGTTAGATTAATTGGTCAATGTAAATACAATCTTCCCTAGTTTTCTTTTTTTGTGTGTTTCTCCTTTTGCAACCAATTTTTATTAGAAGAATGTTAATTTTTCATGTCAGCAAAGTTAAAACCTTAGCTGTGTTTTTCCAGTTTACCTCGTGATGATCTAATCAAGGTATTGTTGCCTCTTGTTGATTTTTCTTGACTTAATATGAGTTGTCTTATACGTTACATTTTTAGACTAAATCTTGAACAAGGGAGATATTTGCATCCATTTGAAACAGATGGTACACAAATCAACGTTTGTGAAATCAATCCAGTGCATTTACTTCTTGCTGTTGGTACAGAGGAGGGAAAAATCGAATGTTTTGACCCAAGGACGAAAGGAAAAGTCGGTATTCTTAATGTAGGTATTCAAAGTATGGACTCGGAAACAAAAACGCTACCTGCAGTTTCTGCTTTGGCTTTTAAAGATGGACTTCATATGGGAGTAGGCCTTACCAATGGTAAAGTTTTAGTGTATGATATTAGAGCCAGTGAAGCCTTTGCAGTCAAGGATCATTTTAATGACTTGCCAATTCTTAAATTGGCATTTCACAGGCCAACTGAGAATGTTTTGTCTTTAGATAATAAAGTTATCAAAATTTGGAACCAGGACACTGGAAAGGTATTTACATCGATTGAACCGGAAACACCGATAAATGACTTTTGTTTGTACAAAAAGTCAGGACTGATTTTTACAGCAAATGAGACAGAAAAAATGGGAGTATATTATATTCCAAGTCTGGGAGAAGCACCCAAATGGTGTTCATTCCTGGATAATTTAACGGAAGAGCTTGAGGAAAGTGATGAAATAGTTATTTATGATGACTATAAATTTGTTACCAAGTCAGATTTAGATGGATTGGGACTTTCCCATTTGATTGGAACAAATTTTTTGCGTGCCTATATGCATGGGTTTTTTATTGATATGAGGTTATACAACAGGGCCAAAATTATAGCTGAGCCTTTTGCATACGAACAATATAGGAAAAATAAAATACGGCAAAAATTAGAAGAAGAAAGAAACAGCAGGATAAAACTTAGCAAGCTTCCGAAAATCAATAGGCAGATGGCAGAAAGACTACTGGATGAGGATACAAACAAAGCTGGGGAGAAACCAGTTGAAGATATCGAAAACCCACTCAAGGACGATAGATTTTCAGCTATGTTCAAGAACCCAGACTTTGAGATAGATGAAGAAAGTGAGGAATACCGGTTGCTTCATCCAGTTATTTCTAAAAAAGAAAAGGAGAGAAGAGACAAACGGAAAGAAAGACAAGATCGTTTTGGCGACGGTTTCCAGGAAGTGAATGAGAGTTCAGATGAAGAAACAACATGGGAAGAGTTAAAACTGAAAAAAGCAAACAGGAAAAAGGAGCAAAGGGAACTTAACGTACCAAAACTTTTCGAGCTTGAGGATGGAAAAGAATTCCAGACAATTAAACCCCGACAAGAGATTTCTAAACCTAAAAAACATGCAACTCTAGGAGAACTGGTCAATGAGCACGAAGACAGTACAGTTGTGAAAGACGACGGTGTTGGAGTTGGTGCAAGGGAAGTTACTTTTGTTATTAAAAAGAAAGGGAAAGAATTAAAGCGTCAGGAAGAATTGGAGTATCATATTCGTGAAAGAAGAAAGATTCGCCGGTCAACAGCCAATTTGCTTTCGAAATCCCGACAAAAAAAGAAACTTTCTATGTAAATTGTTTTTACTTTTCTTTGTGTGTTCTCTTTCTTTCTTCCTCGACGTGACAGCTAAGGGATTGGCTTGGCATAATCTTGGCAGTTGTACTTAAGGTTACTGTTTGGGATATTTTAAGGGAGAAGTACTTGTGACATTCTGTCTTGATTGACGGCATGTGTGGGTGTAAAGGGCTGGGGAGGAGGAATCGTAAATAGAAAAAATTGGGTTTTACAGAGGAAAAATCAAACTTCCGTGTTATCATTAGTTATTGCCTTATGACCCTTCTTGTTCTGTTTTACGTAAGTACGGTGAACTGACAGAAATCCACTTTTTATATATTTTTTTTATTTTTGATAGTGTGTGCGTGTGAGGCCTTTTGCTGGTCGAAGTGAAATATTTTATTCCTAGTTATATATTGTATTATACTATTGGAATAACAGCGTTATTCCAATAGTATAATACAATACACCATGCGTCAACTGACGGCATGGTGAGTTAAACCTTGCATATTATTTGTGACATGAACAAAGAAAAAATGGGCAAGCTTAAACTTGAGAGCTTTCACACAAATGCACTATTCATACGTAATATTAAGGCTGCCTGGTCTCAAAATACACCCATTTAAGCAGAGCCATTTAAGAACTTAATTTTACATCTACGTTTTTGAATTTTGACATTTTTCGTAAAATAAGAGGCCAAATGCATTGTTAAAAGGGTAAGAGATGATTTACAATATTACCTAACAAAGTTAAAAACTTGGAAAAAAAACTTTGGTTATCAGACAGTTAAACACATGGAAAGAAATTTTTTATTTGTTTAAATTTAGCCCTCTGTGTTGCTTTCTATTAGGATTAGGAGGCTGCTGCCTTCTCTTGTTTGAGTATGGTTGCTTTCTTTGCCAAAGAGCAGTGTGACTACCTGTTTATCAAGTCAATTAAAAGCTGTTTAAAACAAGGCGAACCCTAGTTAGTTTAATATAAACGCGTGTGGTCTCGAATCCATTCCACTAAAGAGGAACAAAAATGAAGAGAAATGCGAGCAGAAATCGGTAGTTGTGGCCAAAATCAATCGTGTGAAATAGTACACCAAACGACTGAAGCTTTTGAAACATGAAATATAGTGATAATAGAACGTGGCTTGTTCTTTTAGTCTGAAAAGAACATGTGCTTTTGCTCTTGAAAATAAGGATTTTTGACGAGGTTAACCTTCATCTTGATAACTTTTTAAAAGGCTGGAGGGTAGGCAATACATTTTACTAGTTTAGCAAAGTGGAATTCATTCAAAATTGTGTTTCCACGGGAAAAAGATTGATTGATTCAAAGCCACAAAATACTCAACAGCAGTCCTTCACTAAGATCGAGAACGCCCTGAACGAGCTTACTTCTTATTACGAGTCCAACGACTTGAAGCCAAACCCAGCTAAAACCCAAGTTTGTGCTTTTCACCTGAAAAATCAAGAGGTAAAACAGTATTACATGGAAACAACAACCACTAGAGCACCATCCACATCCAAAGTATTTGGGCGTCACTCTGGATCAAACACTCTCTTCAGATCACACTGCTCTAATGTTAAGGCAAAGATTGCCACAAGGAATAGTCTGTTGCGCAAGTTGGCAACCTCCAAGTGAGGAGAACACTGTGCACCACTACTCTTACCTTATGTTTTTCAGTCGGCGAGTATGCATGGTCCACCTGGGGAAGGTCAACACATGCTAAGCAAGTGGATACCCCCACCACATGTGAGGACATCTGCCACTAATCGGGAACTATTAATACAAATCACCGATGAGCGTCACCCGTTGCATAACCATGGTCCACCTCTAACTCGAACGAAGTCAAGACATAGCTTCCTGTCTATACCAGATGAAAATAACTCATCTTCTCAATCTCAACGAGAAACCATGTGAAAGGCACTATGGGATGAATCGCCAAACTCAACAGCTTTTGAGAGCAGAGGTGTAGTTCCCAAAAAACAACTTTCTACTGGCCACGATCTTGGCTGGACAACGTGGCGCAGTCTAAACCGGCTACGTACTGATTCTGGTAGATGCAAATCTGTCATGAAACGAATGGGATTATCAACATCTGACACCTGCAGCTGTAATGCCACACAGACTATGGACCACCTCCTGCAATGTCCAGACGCCCCAAATTGCAACTTTGCTGACTTAGAGGAGCCACACCATCGGCGATATCATGTGCCCGCTACTGGGCAGAAACGCTGTAGCCGAGACACGAAAACGAACGAATGAAAGCCACAAAATAACTCGCTTGCAAAGACAAAAGTTCTTGATCGTGTTTTCTCGGCAGCTCTTTTCTTGCCACTGTCCACAATGGCATTCAGCCAAGAAAAGTACTGCTACTGAAAGGAATACCGAATGCCGTGTTAAAATCAGGATTCACAGAGTGTAATGGAGCGCGGCCTCGCACACACATGACGCACGTTACCCATACTTAGTTTTGGAGTTATACTTAGCTGTTTGCTACTTGGAATTGGTTTAAAAATACTTGTTGCTTTCGTTTGGGTTTTGTCGTTTTCACGCCTGATGTTACCGATCGCAGGTTAAGTAAATCTTTGAATTCTAGGTTTGTTTTCGCTGTCTCCAAACTCTTGTATGCTGGGCTTGCTAGATCTACTCCCAATTTCCCTCTGATTGCCAAAGTATTCTTGAACTGGATCTTGACTCGTTTTATTTGACAATACATAGGGGCCATCCATTTACTACGTTCGCATGAAATTGGCCATTTTTTGACCCTCCGCCCTTGTTCCCAGGCAAGTATACCCCCGTGTGAACACACGTTATCCTTTTTTCTCCGTCGTTGGTAGTTGCCATTTCGATAAATAAGTTAAAAATTATGTCATTGATTCTTCTTTTATAGAAACTCGCGTGCTTAAATTTGAAAAGTAAAAAATTGACGCCAGGCTATTGTGAGAAATGAAAGCAATTATAATTAGATGCAAGCTGAATGCAAACGAAAGTAATTCCATATAAACAAACAATAAATGTGTAAAAACAGATGAGAGTAATTACACCTGCACACCTGTCTTTCGCTGACACTTCTTTATGAAAACTGTCAGCAAAAAATTTTTTTGATGTGAACGTCCTCACCTTGTGAACCCCACTCCTGTTTGCTTTTGTTCGGTTTTTAGGATACCCCCCAATGGGAATGTAATAAATGGATGGCCCCATACTGTACTCTGCACTATCGCGGATTAGAAAACTAATAAATAATAATAATAATAATAATAATAATACAGGAGAAAATTCTTGTTTGCCAGGATATAACTATTTTGCACACATGGTTTCATCTAATGATCCTTCTCTACTGGCTCTACTTTTCTACTGCCTAGCAAAATATCAAAGGAATCTTTCTCTAACCACACACATAGATGTCTTCACCATTCTTTATTGGGGGTTTCTGGTTCTTCCTAGAACACCTACTGTTTTCACTTAATATGCTAATCAGACGTTTGAACTTTGCTACTTGTTCAAACTTTTCAGTATTGTTCCAAATGTTGATATTTTTGTGGCCTCTTCCCATCTTTATGATTTTACCTTTCTTGATGTTGATCTTCATGCCATAAGCTGTTGTTGCTGTATTGATTTCGTTCATGAGAATTCGAAGAACATTCTCTGAGCTGCTCACGATTGCTTGATCATCAGCAAACCTAACTGCAGGTATAAAATACTCTTAGAATTTAAATCTTTATAAGGTACAAGGCTATCATTTCTTCAAAAAGTTCCTCTGTGGGTACTACTTCAATTAAACAAAAAAAAAACTAATTTGAAAATTGCTCAGTATTTGAGAGCATCATGATTGTTCATTTCAACAAATGCCCTTTTAACAGCTGTCTTAAATTCGCTAACCACTTACGTAGCCAGATTAACCCTTGTCATTGAATATGAGTTAAACTCACTGTAGTCAAAGCTAAGCCTAGGTAAAAGATATATCTTAGGGGTTTTTGCTTATGCTAAAAGAATCTTGAGTTCACCTGGATTTACCAATGTAAATCGAATTAGACTTTTCCTGGGTCATCTAATGACTTAATGGGTAAAGAAATTTTTGTTGCTTTGAAAGCCATTTTTATTATTTACATAATTTAATTTTTTTTCTCCAAATTTTTTTCTGCTAATTCATGTTTTCGCTAATCCAATTAGACTTTCTTTATTGTTACAAATTCCTCAGTTATTATCTTGCAGATGAAAGAAAAGTGAGCTTTGAAACTAATGCCTTTAAGGCATGGATTCTGGCAAATCACTGTTGGCAAAGATAGCCTTAGATTTTTGTGACACAAATTATTTTTAGTAACGAATTTTAGCTGTACTTCGACCTCCCGAATAGAGGAGTACTAAGAATGATTACAAATACTAGTGATGGTATAGTGCTTCTTAGCACATTTCAGAATGCTTTATGAATGCGCAACATTAAACGACTTCTCAAAATAAAGAATAAATCTGTTGGTCACAACCCTTATGTTTATTGGCAAAAATTAAAGCCAGATTGCGTCATATTTTAGGATAAAATAAGGAATTTGTAATCCACTATTTGCTCTAATAGGATGGCAGAAAAATGCCACCATTCTTCTTACAATACCTTTAATCTAATTCGTCACCTTATGTTTCAAAAACAGTTGGCAATAAAACTCCGTGCAGTTCGTTTGATGAAAGATTTCCTACAGTGCTTGATATGTTGATGTGAACATTATTTATGATAGTGGAAAAGTTAATTTTTGCATTGTAGTTTCCCAAAGTGCCTTTATGTGAAAGTCATGATCACAGAACAAATTTTGGATTTCAAACCTATGGTTAAATGGCTTGGAAACGTTTTAGAATGGTGTTAATGCTGTAATTGTTTACAATAATTTCGCTTGATAACCTCAGTAGGAAGGTGTTAGTTTTCTTCAGTTAAAAAATCAATTTCGGTTGATGGTCAGTGTAGGATAGGAAATCTTTAAATGTGTTGATCAGCCTTAAGAAGTAGATTTGATGGGCACGGAGTACATTTCCCCTTTAAATACGTTGGCGAAAAATGACAGGCACTAACGTTTAGACCAGGAAGTGGTGATTGATATATTCTTGCATACTGCCATGTTTTTAGCACTACAAACCTCACTTCCTCACCGCGCCAACTAAAGTCAATTTGTTTTACAAACACTTACAGTCCCAATAGCTTAACAGACAGGTCTATAATGTCAAAAAGAATGTTTATGTCATTGTGTGGTTTTAAGTCCAAATCTTGTAGAGGTGTTTTAGCTCCTCCCTTTTTAAAACTAATAACTTCCTTTTTAGTATAGAGAATAGTAACACCCCTGTCTTTCTTAAACTCGTCTTACATACAACTTACGTAATCAAAAATCACCGAACTATTTTTATGGAGTCGAAATAGTTAAATCATGGAAATACTTGCTTGTCAATCTGACACCCCGAAGCCTTTTTTAAACAGAGGTCAAACACAGGCAGCTCATACATGTAGTTGTGCTTATTTAACATTCTTCAATCATTTTTTCGTACTTTTCACTAAAAATAGGCTGTCACGATAAAAAACAATGAAATTTCCCCATGCATATTTAGAATGGTCAAGGATGCGTATATAATACAATACGACCACATAACGTCTACTTTCGTGTCCTTTGGTACTACCAAACGAGTAGCTGATCTAAACTAAAATTAATTTCTCCAGTTGTTCTTTCATTATAAGCTTTTGAACATTTTCTATCACGACCTACATTTCTTGCCAGAGAAATTACAGACATCGGTTTCAATCGTACTTCTTTTGACTAATAACACCTGGTTGATCGTCATGAAATTTTGAGCCATAAAAAAGTTGAGCTAGGGTTTGACGGAAGGAAACTGTACCTCGATAAACATTAGCTCCTTGTAAATGCCGGGCTGGAATGTCTACAATTCTTCAGGAGGTGCCTTGATTCTTGAATCTGAATTCTTCCAGGTTATTTGATAGTGAATATTTAGGACTACTGAAAAAAATGATTAACGCCCTATTCACTGTTTAACTCTCGAAACTGATATGACTTATATTGCAAAGAATTTCTTCATTGGTACAGTTCAACATACATATTGGCCCACAAACACAATAATCGAAAAATATTAAATGGTGAAAACCAGCAAAATGAAACGTGCCAGATGCGACTGTGCAATTGTTTTGTAGAAAACTGATGACTTAACACCAATTTTCTTGCCTTGATGAGGAAAAGTAATGCACGCATCACATCTTGTGATGTATTATTTGATCTGGCTATTCAAGCCTGTGCAAAACATATTCTTTCTACCTCGACCCTTTGCCAGTACTTAGATGTCCTCAATGGATTATTTTCTTAATTTCTTTTCGAATAACTATCGATAGCTTCAAAAAGATTGGAGAGCTAAAGGTTATTGTTTCCTACCATCCTTTACACATAGTAATTTTCAGGGAGAGTAACACTTCTTCAGTTGCTGTAAACATACAAGTTTGCATTAGACCTTTGCAGCTTGTGGGTAATTGCTCTGCAATAAATTCATATTTAACATGACTTCCTGTTCAGCCACATTTTCTACTTTCGTAGAGTGCGGTAACAGACATCCGAGAAAACTCAATCTCAACCCACACTTTTCCATCCACAAATTTTGCGCTGTGAAACAAAAATAGAGTTACCTAATGCAGACCGGTAAATTCTTGAACATATTTTACAACAGAATGCTTATTTGTTAGTTTCAACAATGGATTAGAAACCGTATTGACCATAACGCAAGGAGGTTTATGTAAATATCTAGCCCGGGAATTTCATACACATGTACTCTCAGGTCAGAAATAGGTAACTCATCGGCAATTATTTTATTGGAGTTTTCCATTTTCCACAAGAAAACACTTTAGCAGCCCCTTCCTTCCATCACACAGGGACACACACACTTGCTATTAAAATAAGTTCTTACAAAGGTATTTTGTGTTCAGAGACATGTTCCAATTTTCTCCTGAATGCTAAACTTAGACAAACCTGTGATGTCAATGTAAATCACTTTAGGCGAGAATAAATGATTTATCAATTTTTACAAATGCAAAGTTTCAATTGATTTCCATCTGAGAACATCGAAATCATTGGAATATTGTGCGTTTACGTTTTAGATATACATTTCTCGTATCATAATGCCATTGGTTTGTAACTTAAATCGCATCCTTTCACTGTTTTCTTACAAGTGGTGAGAAGACTGTGTTTCACTTTCAAGGTCTTTCGTGCTTGCTGACATAGCGATCAAACCTTTATGGTCTTCGGAAAAGTTTCTTGAAGTTCTTCCCTTGAAATTCAAATTTCGTTTTCCCTATCTAACCCTCCCTTCTATTCCTAATCTGATAATAATTCCGTACAGCTCAAGTTCATCATGATAGTATTTTTTTTCAGTGTCGATCAGAAATCCCGGGTAAAATTAGCCTTAAGATCTTAAACTGCAATAAACAAAACGTAAGATAAGAACTCTATTCCTGGCTCTATTTCGACCTTTTTTACAACAAGTATATCATATCTGTAAGACAAAAAGTAGTAACAAATACGTTTCAAATAACATGGATCTTGTCAAGAGGAAAACAGAATAAAAGATACTCTACAGACAGTATCTTGACTTCTATCATGGCACAGCTTAACCAACGAAGAGGGGGGACTGCTACTTGATAAATAATAAATTTGATAATGAATTCCATTTATCGTGTAACGTATTAGTGGATCTTCATTTCCTCATTTTACTTTTACACTTCAGTGTTCTGATTTTACTGTATTTTCCTCCTCCCTATTCATTGGTTAATGTGAGGAGATCCTGCTTTATGATACTCATAATGTGACTCTTTATTATTCTCTCAGTTTGACTATATATTAGACGAAACTAAGTTTTCCGTCACGTGTTGTAAAACGAATTTAAAGTTAGGAGATAAGATTGTTCTTATTTTGCCTTTTCTTTTCAGGAATCTTAAGGAGTAGTCTCCCTGCTTCTTCTCACTACCAACTAGCTGAAAATAAAAGCAATCAGTTCGTTTAAAAAACTGTCGTTAATACTGGTCTTAAAACAGCAACTGACATCATAATGTACCATGAATATGTCAGATGACACAGCTATTCTTTTATGTTGTCAAATGCAACAGTATGATAGATTTGCCATAACCATACTGTCAGATTAAGCTCTAACAGATCATACAGTGCTAACTGGATACCATTAACATGAGATGCAGAAGGTTTGATACATTGATTTCTATCAAACCTCCTGGTTTCTGACATGCTATGTGAAGAACAAGTTATGTGATTGCTTTTGGTAACCACTCGGGAACATCGTTTCCACATAAATTAATAGTGTGGGAGCCACAAGGAGAAATGATTGGAAGATAATTCCGCTCTTGTAGTTTTGCTTGAGTGCCTCTACACGTTTCAGCCACGTCAGCAGCATTATCATGTCCTTGTGCCCTACAGTCCCTAAGAGGAATGGCACGCACTTTTCAAGTTTCCATGATTAATTGAGATATCTCTTCCCCCTTCTTACTTGCGCAATAAGCAATCATAAGAAATCCTTCTTGTACGTCATATCTATAATCCTTTAAATATAAATACCTTAAGGAGGACTGTTGTTCTCGAACATGCTAAGACTCTGGAGTTGCATCTACAATAACTGCAAAAAATTTTGAAGCTCTTTGCGCTGTTGTTTTACAAGCTTAGAACATGCTGTCTAACCAGCTGTCTAAACTCCAAGAAATGCTAGTGCAGACCTTGAAAATGAAACACCAGTAGTGTGCTAAAACAGTTGACATTGCAAACAATATTATGGTTGTTTCACTTGACTTCAACACAAGATACTCTCTCTTCTGCATTTCTCCACTAATACCACGGGATTTCAAAACAACTTCTGCAAAAGCTTGTTTGTCCAGGTCATTTGGAAATTGTTTAGGTAGTGGGAACTGACCGATGGTAATAACTTTTTCTATTTCTAGTAAGTAGGAACTTTATCTGTAAACCATCCAATATCAAGGCCAAAAACTGACTCAGCATTCAAACTTTCAGAACGATCATCGTGTATCCCTTCTCCATCTAATTTCCATCAGAAAGAGGAATCTTGCTTATCTTTGCACCAACTAAACTCACTGAAGAATCTAACTTTTTTGCCTGCTTCTTCTAATCCTTTCTCTATGGAAAGCCTTAAAGAGTCTTTTACCTTAAGTGTATTAAGCCCTAAAAACCCCAACAGAAAAAGTGTCTGCTGCCCAATCTTTCCTTTTTCCTGCTTTGTCTCTCTTGTCATTTTTTCTTGTCGTTTCTGCCTTCTCAAGGGGTTGTTATACTCTAAAACAAAAGCAAAAAAACTAACAATGTTTGAGGTTTTGTGTATATATGCCTGCGTATATATGCATATATATATATATAAAAGAGATATAATAAGTTGGAAAGAAAAAAAAACTACACTGTCCATTTCAACAAGCCTGTTTCGTGATTTTATTCACTCGTCAGGAAATGTACATTTCCTATATATATATATATATATATATGTATATATATATTTGTATGTTTGCAGAGAAGTAACGTTGTATTTTGTCCAGAGTATTCAGATATAAAGAAAGGGAAGGGCTGAGGCCGGTTGCGAAGCTCTAAAGAAGAAATTTGGAGTTCTCCCCTGATGACCCTTTCCCATTGAAGGATGAAGCCCATTCAGAGAACAATAGGTAGCTTATATAGTGATGCTCGTATTATTTCCACTTTCAACAGTCGGAGACTTTTCCTATGAAATATTTTGGTTATTATTCAACCCAGATATAATGCTAGTGACTCTTTGGACAAATTGTCCTCATCAAAATAAGAGTCTCAGAAATTTTTGCCTTTGCTTTTCCTTGTGTGGAATGCATAAATATATTAAAATAACTTTAATTAACACACAGCAGTTATTTAAAAATAGTTGTTTTAAAATATTAATATTAATCCAAAGGCATAGTTGAAAACTAGTTGCAAATCAAATCTATTTTTCGTTCATTCATCTTGTGAATAAGCCTGTAACATTGTCATGAAAACAGCTTTGAATGTACAAGCTTGATAGAAAACCTTTCTCAATAGAAAAATGTGAAAAGAAAAATAACCGACTCTGGGCCATGAAGTTACAATTTACACTCTTGATTTGCTTTAAGGCAGAAAAGCATCGCTCAATAGCAACTGATGTGGCGAGAATTGTTAAATTCAATTCACAAAGCTTTCCAATTTGAGGCATTGTTCTGACCTACTTAGTAGTGACCTGCATTTCTAGCACTTCATGAGGACAAAGATGGGCAAATACAACACTTTCTAGGAGTGTTGTCTGGACAAGATGAAAAGGATTGTTTTACAAATTGAAGGTCTTCCAATGTCCTTGATATTTGATAAAAAGTTTTGTTTTCTTACGGACTTCTTGCAAATCAACATTCTTCGACCGCTTTTTTTTAACTTTTTAACTGTAACACAAATTTTCTAAACCTGCTTATTTTTTTTCAACCACAAATCAAATTCATTGTTGAAAGGGGTCAATAGCATGCGGCACATTAGTGCTAAATAAAAAAAATAAAGAGAGAATGGGCTACCAAAGTAATAGATACTACTATCATATAAACTACTTTCTTATATAATATGAGCGTGTATGTTCTGTTCTCTAATGGTGTAATGTTAAAAATTAAAACAGTGTGGGGATGTTTTTGCATCGTCTGATATTCAATGATGGATGCTAATGGTGCATGAATTTCTCGTCAAATCACGTTACGTTCCAAATTAAGTTTTAAATGTGAACAATGGTCACTGCTTCAAACGGACAGAATGTTTGAAAACGCGAGAAAACTTGACACATGCAATAGTTCCAGGAAATCTTAAGGGTCTTACGAAATGCATTTCCCTCTCTTTTCATGGAAAAATTAATATCACCGCAAAGTACACTTTCAGCCATTTTCGTTTTGACAGCCACAATAATTTCCAGTCAACAATTCAGATGTCCATAAATTGTTCAAACGGCCAGGTTAGGGAATCAGCACATTTTTCACTTTGTCCGATCTTCACTGTGTCACATTTTTTCTTCTTATTTTTGAAAGTGTAGACATTTTTCACTTAATCGATAAACCCCTTTATCATCCCAAATCAACCATTGTTTTCTATGCGCGTTTCCCTAATTCTATGATGTAATGTTAATCTCGACTTGAAAACGAGACCCGTATGGACAAAAATATCAACAAAAATGGAGGAAGCGGAGATAGAACTCGAAACTCTTATAATTATTAAAAAACCTGAGGTAACTGTCAATTTTAGTGGATCTCTTTCTGATATAAATGTTCAAAATTTGTTATTACGAGATATAAATGCTGATCTGGACGTTATGTTAATTACCGAAAACAAATCCAAAGAAAATTTGACATGGGGAAAATCTCTGGATTTTCTTCCAGTATTTACTAGGAGAGAAATAGACCTCCATGTTGGGAAGTGTGGCAAAATAAAAAGGTTACATATTAAAAAAACATTAGAAAGAGGGCTTAAGTTTAAACAGGAACGTTACATTTTATCGGAAAGTTTGTTTACTGCACGAACTTTAAAGTATTTTATAGCCAAAGCTTCATGTCGAGCAAGCATGAAAAAACTGCAGAGGCAAGTAGAGGATTATTATTAACCGAAAAAACAGTGAGGTGGATAAAGCAAAATGTAACTGTCCTGCTGGTTTAAGTGGGTATTGCAACCATGTAATGGCTTTACTCTTCGAACTGGCAGAATACTCATTGCATTCATTGAAGGTAGTACCAACTGAAAGAGCATGTACTAGTGTACTTAGAAAATGGGGTGTTCCAGGAAACAAAGAGACAGTAAAATATCCTGTTATGAAAACTGCTCTTCATAGTCTTGTTTCTACGAAGTCGGGTTCATTTTTGATGGAAGTAAAGTGCCCTTACACAAAAAGAAACGTTAATCCTAATGATTTAATGAATGATGAGAAATTTTACATTGGTTCATTGCCGAATGGTGAACTATTTTAAAAAAAGGATCATGCTTTTGGTTATTATACGCAAGTACAGATAGCTTTGGGTTTATCTGGGCTTACACAATGTTTATTTATTGTATATGTGTACCAAGGTATTATAATGGTGAACGTCGATTTTGATGAATCCTACTTCATGGATCTTATTGATAAATTAGGTTATTTTTATAAAAATCACTTGTTACCACATTATACAACTTCATAAAAATTGTATCTATAATTATGTAATTTCGTCTGACCTTTTACTCTTGAAAGGCACACTGAAGCTAAACTAATTTTCTTATGAAGAATGGTATAATGTGATAACAATATATATTACTGCTGTATTAAGGGATCCATAAAATTACATAATAAGCAACTAACAGTCCAAATTTGATTTACTGTGCCATGAAGTACAAGTGGTATTTCGTTTCGTATTTGTCGATACTTCTTAATTCGTTGTATAGCACGTTCAACATGAATTCTTACAGCTGCAATTGTCTGACTTTCTATAACTTCTTCATGACAAAGCTGACTTCTACCACTGAGAAAGGCTGGAATATTAAGGGATACACCCATAGGTTGTAGTAAATCTTTTATCGTAAATCCCCGATCTGCCATTACAGAATCACCATTTTCCCATAGTTCCTTTTGCAAAAATCCTGAGCGTTTGACTATTTCGACATCAGAGATAGATCCATTAAATAACTCGCTGACAAATGATATTGCACCTGATGGAGCTATACCAACTAATCCTTTGTATGTAACATGATGCTTATAGTGTGAAAATAAGCTACTTTGAATAGTAAGACTTGAAGGTTTTTGGCAATATAACTCAGTACAATCTATTATCACTTTTGTAGTTGGATAAGTTTCTTTAAAACTTTTTGGCATGTTTCTCTGAAGTTGTTCCAAATTAGACCAAATTGGAATGGCACCAAGTTTAAGGTAAACAAAATTGGACCAAGTGATCAGGTATCTAGAAACAGTAGATTGTGGAGTGTTAAACAACCATGATGTAAACTTTAACGTAAAACCAAGTCTTAGCCATGTTAAAAACATAAATAGCTGATCAACTGGTTTCATTTTTGGTTTCGGTCCAGGTTTAGATTCAGGAGTCAAAAATGATGGTGATGATATCAAATCTTCAGGTAAATTATCTTCTGATTTTGGTTTATTAGTAGGATAATGATATTTGATATTTTCACATTCTGCTCCTGGATCTAAGTAGGTAAATAAAATATCAAACTTTTCTTTTCTTATACCAGTAAAAGACTTGAACAATATGTCATTATTCTGTATATTATCATATGTAAATACATGATTTTTCAAATTTGTGTTCAATAATTTGAGGTTTTTATTTTCTTCTAAAAGTTTTTTGCAGCTTTCTTCGCATTGTTCAAACTTTTTTTGAATAAGTAATTTTTCTGATTTTAACCTTTCACAACTGCTACATTTTTCTTCTTGAAAATCAAGTTGTTCACCTACTGCTTCATTATCAAGTCCTTCTTCCTCAGAGGGAGTAACAAATAGTTTTTGTCTTTTTAATGGCGACTTTCTAGATTTACTTAATCTTGGCTTTTTAAAGGTAAATACACTTGGAATGGCCCCAGGTTTCAAAGTTTTAATACCGCGACCCATGCTAACTTTTATTTCCTCTGGCTTAAAATGCAACTGGCATACTTTAGTATACTTGTTGATTTCAAATTTATCAGCACCTCCTTTCCTTCTATATTTTAATATTTCTTTACTCCAAGCTTTATGAAGATCTGGTTTGGTATCTTTATTAGGAAAAGAAAATAGTGCAATATTTGTTTTTTCCTTCTTACTATTATAAAAAGAACTTCCACATTCAGGTACACAGCAGTACATTGATCGTCCTCCTGTTTTCACTTCTTCTGGTGGAAAAAACCTCGAATTAATATTAAGCATGTTCTTGATTTAACAGTAGTTTAGGAAATAAATAATATGTTTTCTTCTAAAAGGTTTGTAATATTTCTAACTTCTTAAATACAACTCACAATAAAGTAGCTGTCCACACGGGTCTCGTTTTGAAAGCGAGGCTTAGATTACATCATAGAATTAGGGAAACGCGTATTACATTACCTGAAACCATTCACCATGATTACCCCAAACGAGATCTATTTTTTGTCTCGAGGCTGGTAGCTGAAAAGTATTTGTCGGCTTATTTTTTCATTGTTTCAGTCAGTTTGTGACGTAAGTTACTCAAAACTTCAGTGCGCTGATTGGTTAAAATATTTCGTGACGTTTCCTGAACTAAATAACACAGGTAAAATGCACCAGGTTGTTTTCCTTCGTGATCTTACAAGAAGTAAAATTAATGAAACGGAAATCCTTGCACATAACAACTCTTCGCTGGAGAACATGACCAAGAGCAGTTTCAAATGAATGCTCATGAGGGTTATGCACGACTTGCCAATAACGAGAACTTAATAGAGAAATTATTTTGTGTAGGTAAAAAATTACTTTGCACATCCTGACGCTACGAGATTGCAATCAGAAAGACAAGTAATTAAACAGAAATAAAATTTGTACACTGTTTGTCTGAGTTAACACTGAAAGGGAAAAAATTGCAATGTTTGAAATTGAACTACAAATAAAAATTCATTTTAATGGACAGACTGTAACACTAATCGTAAATGTGCCTTAAATTCGACAAAGTAGGCAGACGTTCAAAAAATTATCACAGCTAATAATTATCAATTCTTAAAATTCACCAGAAGTAATTCACATTCATTTACACCACACTAGCTTACGAAATTTTGGGGCCTTCAGCATGCAGCATTAAAAAATTCAGTTCACATTTGACTCTTAATTCAAACAGAATATCAAATGAAACTATGACTGCAGCTAAACTTCACGAAACCTAAATGGTATCTGTCAGACCTGGTAGATCTGTGCTCATCAGTAAGAAACATTCAAATGGCTCTTCAGTTGTGATCCCTTCCCTAGCTCTTCCGCCCTGGAACAACGTACCTGCTGGGCACCTCTTTCATGAGCCCCGAGTACAAAATTAGATGCAGAAAAAAGTTGTTGTTGTCCAAGGCTTGCAAATTATTTTTCATAAATTTAGCTATCAGTGATTTATTTGTTTGTTAAACTTCCTTTTTATATAAATATAAAAAAGAGTAAAAAAAATAAAAAAAAATAAGTTATTTTGATTCAACAGGTTGCAAAAAGTTTTGAAAGCAACCTCTTTGCACCTTGGACATGATGGAGATTGTGGCCAGCGGATTGTCAGGTTGTTCATTGGCTTGAGCAGAGGTTATTGATTCTGATTGGCTATTGGTTTCAAAGCGCGGGTCAACTCAACGAAGTAAGATCAGGAGGAGAATGTTTAACGGCTGTGTTTTGAAAGAAAATATGACATTATTCATGGCTACCTAGGTTTTAGTTTTTGAAAAATATGCGCATTTATTTGATATAGAGTAAAAATATACAAGAATGGAAACTTATGAGGAGCAAAAGCAACTAAATTTTCTTGAAAATGCATTTAAACTAGCAAACGAGAAGATCAGTTTATTTGAACAGAGCTTCGCAGACAATCATTTTAGATGGCTTGAAGAAATATATGAGGAGGCTAAAAAAGCATTTACCAGGTTGGTTTAATTTTCCGCTTTACTGTCGTTTTTGAATTTTACAGGTACTAGGTAAGTTAGTGCCCTTTATACGATAAGCTGGATACCAAAATGTATTCTCAACTAAACTAAACTAAGCGGAATGTTTGCATGGGGTATGGCAATTCAGTTCAGTTCAAAGAAATGACAAAGTCAATCATCATATTATCATGTCGAGCTTTCTCTAGTAAACTGCCACTCAAGGTATTTTCAAGGCTTTTTATTCAGAATCCAAGTAGTTTCATATTATTAAAAACTGATTTTGTTGCAATTTAGAGGAAAGTTTGCTATGAGATAGTAGGAACAGCCTGATTTGTTGATAATAGTTCTGTTAAATCGATTGATTCGCTTTTTCGCAAGCTTTTTCAATTTTTTAAATCTTAGTTGTGCCTTTGCTGTTGACTGGATTATTAATTCAATTTCTTAGGAATATTTTACTCATCCTAACGGGGAATGGATTTGGTGGGCCTTGAAGTTTCCCCAGCCACCTACCTGTTGTATTTCGGATTTGGTTTAAATTGTAAAATTTGGTAGCGCATGACCTGGCAATAGGACTGACTGCAGATTATGTATGTATATATAAATTTACAGAATGTACATGCACTCTCACATATGATATTGACATGAAACTGAAACTGTTGGCTTCCGCAGACTTGAAATTATATTTTTACCTCACATGTTTGTGCGTAGCCTGGAATTTTTAACCGGTATTTGTAAATCCTAAAGTAGTCAATCCTTCGCCTTTGTTTTACGAAATCAACGTGATTACACTGGTTTATAACATTTCAGAGGTTTAATAATTTATGTTATAATAATTTAAGATAATTCTCTTCGAAAACAGCAGCATTGGTTGCCATTGCATAAAATACAAAAGCTCTTTGATATACTAGGCCTATAAAACACAATAGCAAAGGTATTATAGTTCAGATGTTGTTTCTTTTGGACTTGAAAGTTTAGTTTGTACAATGTTACTCTTAAATAGCAGATATGTTTTAGGCCTTTGACTGCTCTGGCTGATCAACATATATAGTCCTCACCAGCACGTCTTTTTTTATGTATCATCAAACATGCTTGATACTTTATGAATTTGATCCAGGTTGTTAATTTGTTTAAGAAGTATAGTGTGCTTCACCTAACCTTTATAAACTCCAAAGCCCTTTTCAAGTAACAGTTAATTCTAGGGTACATTTGACTGATAACACAATGTCAAATGACTTGATTTACACAGATCATGAATTGATTACTATTACCCTTAGTTACTTTTCCTGTTTCCTGGGTGTTGTAAGAATATAACAACTGAACTGAATAAAGTCAATAACAAGAATAAACACCTGAGTGAGGTTTTTATTACGACTCAAAACCACTACAGAAGTCAAAACACGAAAATAAAATATGGCGCGGCTTGAGGATTACAACACAAACAATATTACCTCAGCAAGGGAGAATCCAATCCAAGGGCAGGATTCTAAAATAGGCCAACCACAATGCAGTATTTCAAGTACAGGGGAATCACAACACAACATTCCAAGTATAGGGGAATCACAACACTGGGGGTCTCTTGTTTAATTTAATGGTAGAAATAAACCTGTCGAGAAGTTAAACAGTGGTGACCATACAGAAGCTTCGTGCAAGTCATTCTGGTATGATGGTGCTAAAGTGACTGGTGGCGAGGCACACAAGCAACAAGTAAGACTACAATTAGTCAACCCAAAGTGAATAAGACTACAGCATGTAAATCTAAAAAGAATAAAAATATTAGAATAAAAGTGTGCAAGTAATTAGAATGCAAACCATTTTTTGCTGTTTAAAACAAATGGTGAAGGATAGGAAAAAGTTATAAAAAGGCAATATTGCCATAAATAATTGTTTAACTAAGGTTATTTTGATGATTAAGATTAACTATTTGATTGGAGCACAAATAAGTGCAGTTAAGATGGTAAGCTTTACAAAGTAATGATGAACAAAATTGTATCATTCTACAATTGAAACTTCAAGTTAAATAATTTGAAAAGTTTATTAAATGTTTACATAATACCCTCTTTTGACTTAGATAGTTATTATTATTATTATTATTATTAATTGATGTTTATACAGGATACAATACATATATGCAATATATATCTATAAACACATCAGTATTTTACATATGCTGTAAAAACTGCTATCAATGTGGTCCTGTTTTGACACATTAGTGAATAAAAAGGAAAAACATAATGAGAATAATAAGCTAATAAACTGCTTTAGGGCTGATCTGAGACTATTAGTGCATAGTAAGAAACTGAAAATGCTGAAAAAGGAGCCTAAATTGAATAGCGGAAATTTAGAGGAATTAATCACTAAAATCTAAAAATTCAAAAATGCTATTTGAAATCATTTTTTCACAAATCAAGCCTAATTTCTTAGTATAGTTTTTATAATTTTCCTCTTTATGTATTTCTAACGGAAGATCATTGTAAAGTCGATAACCTTGGTAATAGAATGATTGATGACCTCTTTCATGTTTTATTAAAAAGTTATTATTTCTTGTCTCAATTGTGTGTGTTAACTTGAAAGTAGTTTCTGAATGGGCTACACAAGTTTCCAGTAATACATTTACAGACAGTGCTGCAGACTTGCTTCTTCATTCTTCCATACATTGACGTTACTCGTTTTGGTGAATTTTTGCCATATATCAGCTCAGATGCACAACAGTCGATTGAGGCTAGGTTTGCCTTCTGTGTATCAGTGAGTCATATCTTGACAGTGCAGCAGAATGTTATAATTGGGATGATCATAGAGTAAAAAATCTTCTTGGGTGCATCAGATGTCAAGTGGTCAGATTTTTTCAAGGAGTTGTAATCACCCACAAGCTTTCTGGAATCTCTTTTCAAAATCTCCTTGAAGATTCATGGTAGCACAAGGACAATTATTAATGATCATCTACCACTCAAGGCAATTCTCAACAAGCCACTGACACAATCACCACCACATATACAAAGCTTTCTTCTACGACTTCAAAAGTATGGTCTGTCTCTTGATTATGCTCCAGGAACAACCCTCGTGACAGCAGACACTTTAAGTCGTGCTCACTTAACTCAAAGCAGATCTGAAATTTCAGATGATGATATGAATCTCTTTGTTCACTCAATCCTCAATTGAATTCCAGTCATTGAGTGCAGATGGCAACAGTTTAAGAGTGAAACAATAGCTGATAAAGAACTACAATTACTCCTCTCATTTATCAATGGATGGCCATCTAAGGATGTCATACCTTCAAACATCAGACCATATTATCTTCTCCGTGATCAGATTTCTTGCAGTGATGGTGTTCTCCTCAATGGCCAACAAATCATAGTACCTTCTTCATTAAAATCAGAAGTGTGAAATCTCCTTCATAAAGGTCACCTTGGCAATGAAACAAAATGCCAGAATATCTCTTTACTGGCCTGGAATTAATAATGATATTATTGATATAGCCAAACACTGCACTACCTGGCTTAAGCATCAGAATGCACAAAAGCCAGAACCTCTTATACAACATGAAATTCCCTCAAGTCCCTGGACCAAGTTGCAATTGATCTTTTCACATTATATAATAAAGACTATCTCATTGCTGTTGATTACTATTCTAAATTCTTTGAGCTTCAAAAACTCTCTGGCACACATAGTGCAACCATAATTGAAATTCTTAAAGAAATCTTCAGCAGACAAGGAATACCAACAGAGCTTTTTTCTGATAATGGTCCACAATTCTCTAGCTTCCTTTTCAAAAAGTATTGTAAAGAATGGGATTTTGACCATAACACCTCAAGCCCAACTTATCCACAATCCAATGGCTTAGTGGAAAGAACTATACAAACTGTAAAATGGACTCTGAAGAAACCTATAGAATACAATGATGATCCAGCACTATCTCTCTTAATGCTATGAGCAACACCAGGTCAAGATAACCTTTCACCTGCATATAAGTTAATGAAACGTTAACTAAAAACAGTTATCCCAAAAATCCAACCTATATTCACAACTACCAAACCTGTCAACTCCTTCCCAAAAGGTACAAAATCAAAAGCTCTACCACAGCTCACAACAGATTGTGAGAGGCTCACTAGGATGCCTCAGAACACTAAGTTTAATATTAGCCAAGTTTCTATTTCCTGTTGTTGTGTCATAATATCTTAAGTATAAGTATGTGACAGGAAATACTATGCAAGCAGATGTACACAGAAAAGTGTGCTAAGAGCTTTGCAGAAACATCAAATTGTTGTATTGTGGATGCCGCAACATTAGGTGCTTTTTTAGGCAACAGTTGTCTGACATAGTAGACAATTGTCACATTTTTATGTCCGGTTGTTTCTAAGACCCGGAAAATACGGTAAGTGTCAGCCAAGTGCGAGAATCTAAAAAACATCGCCTAACCCATACTCTGTTATCATAAATATTGGAGTTTTTCTCCTGAGTTTTCAGTGATGTTTGGAGTTGGGTATTGTAAGACGTTTGATAGATCTCCCAATGAAACAAGACTTTGGCTGACAGAGGGAGAACCTGTTAGTTGTTCCCGTTTTTTTATCTTGGAGAAAATTTGCTTTTAATAAAATTTGCACGAGAAATCCTTGGATCATTGTTATTCCGCATTGCCGCGAGTTCGTCCTGTTACAAGATGACACTGTATGCATTCATAGCAAAAGTGGTTTGACAACTAAAGCTAAAGTATTGCATCAAACTAAACACCCCCGATCATATCAGGTTGAAACAGAAACAGGAAATGTTCTTCACAATAGATGGCATTTACTCCAAACAAATGAATCTCTATCACACCAGGACATTGATTATGAAGAATGTAGTATTTTGATATCGTTGTTTGTTGTTGTACTGTTTTATTATGTATATAGCGCAGTTTGAATATACAGATTTATCAGTATGGCATTCACTTTTCAATTTTGTTTCTTGGAGACAACAAACATCTATTTTGTAATCGCGAATATCTTTTGAAACATCCCATTGTTTACTTTCATTACACAATCCTCTTACGTTAAAAGTTCCGATGTTAAAATCTTGATTTTTCATTGATGTTATACTCTCATATGTTACATTGGGCATTAGATGAGGCTACATGCATTGTTTTGATGTTGTTATGTGTGATGTAGAGTTCTTCGAAGCTGATAGTTCGTCAATCTTGCCCAGGAGGACAAATCTTCTCACTCTGCCATCATGAGAAATTTTGAAAAATCACTCATAGCGGTACAACAACATCCAGTGACCATCGACTAGTTGTTTGTAAAACATCCATCGAAGCCTACAAAATATATAAACCAAGGAGAAATACAGAGAAATCTCAAAAATTCGAAACAAATAAATTGTACCTAGAACCTGAAACTCGTGAGAGATACAAATCTACTGTTGCAGAAAGGTTAGATAACACCAAACAACAAGAAGGAACACAACAAAAATGGAACACCCTGAAGCAAATACTTCTAGAAACAGCGAATGAAATTATTCCGAAGCCAAAAGTGAAACATACACATGGTCACAAGTACAATTCAGAAGTCGAAAAAATGTCGAATGAACAAAAGAAAATTAGACTCGAAATTAACAACAGTAAAGATGTACACAACTCAAGATACATAGAAACAATCTGATGAGACAACTCAAAGAAATTGAAACCAAAGAAATAGAGAGGAAACTTGAAGAAATCAACAATGCGAAAGATTGCAGGGAGACATTCTAAGCAGTGAAAATGCTTAGTATGAAACCTCGAGAAAACCTTTTTATACACGATCAGGAAGGGAAGAACGTAACATCACCACCTGAAATATATAACATAGTACATAAACATTTTGAAAACCATTTCAATAAACCAAATATAAAGAAAATTGAACCTTTCATTGACGAAAAGAAACCCCTTGATAAGAAGATTACTCTAGAAGAAGTAGATAAAAACATCAGGATATTGAATAACAATCAAGCATCTGGCTTTGATAATATACCAGCTGAACTGCTTAATTACGCCCCAACCAAAGCAAAAGAAGTCATCACAGATGTATTGAATGAATGCTTTGAAACCAAAGAAGACATTGAGTTTGGACGTGGAATGCTAAATGCTCTTCCAAAATCGAAGAAGCCCAAAGGCCCTCCTAAAAATTTATGACCCGTAATGCTGCTTCCAACAATACGAAAGACAATGTTGAATATTGCTAGGAATCGAATCAAAGATAAAGTGGATGATTACTGTCGTAATAGACGATCTTCACCTCAATTGACATTTAATAGGACATTTTATAGATTTTGGGTTCCCTGTGGACTACGAACCTGTTATTGTTATTGTCAGCGGTCATTTGTATTGTTAGCCGCCATTTTGTACACTGAGCTGTTTTATTGTTGATTAAAGCCCAACGTGAGGTCAATTCGTAGTTAATCATTTATTACAATTTAATCAACAATAACATTGGGATAATATGGATAAGTTCTTATGCCCAGAGCGATT
>RDPX01000214.1:0-22361 GCA_003991215.1 Morbakka virulenta
TGATACTTTTGCTTAAATAAGTGGAGAAAAGACCGAATAGCCATTTACATAAAAATATATCAGACGTCCACTGTAGCTGAATCGAATGAAATAGGAACCGAGAAGCCAGTTACTTCATTAGTTTCAGCTTGATACTTTTGCTGAAATAAATGAAGAAAAGGCCGACTAGCCATTTACTTTAAATTGTTTCAGACGGCCACTGTAGCTGAATCGAATGAAATAAGAACCGAGAAGCCATTTTATTCATTAGTTTCAGCTTGATACTTTTGCTGAAATAAATGAAGAAAAGGCCGAGTAGCCAGTTAATTCATTTGTTTCATTTTGTGAAGCCCTCATCTAAATGTTCAATCATCAGTTTTATTATGATGTTAAATACCTCTATCTTATTTCATATCCCACAAGAAATTCCTTTAACTTGTATTCTATTACATTTTCAGAGACAATGTGTATATATTTGCAAATTGATTTTAATTAAAGCTAAAAAATCTATATATTTTTCACCCAAAAAACATGTTTGTGAGTCAGTGGTTAGTTGTTACTTCTGTTTTGTTGGTGTTTACAATATTCATTTGCAAAGATATTAGCACAACGATCTTGATTCCAGTAGAGATTGGTACACCAAAGTTCAATAGAGAATTAGCAACGGAACAAATAAAGCCTTGCCCAGTCATATTCTGCCACAATATACATAGCAGAATCAGTCAACAAATAATGCTGTACCAGAATAATTTTTACTGGATTCTCTAAAATGTTTTCAACAATATCAGAATAATACAAAAATATAATACCAATATAACACTATTACAGCTACGTTCATGGTTATCATTTTCATTATTCCAAAGATCTTAAAGTATCAAAATGATGTATGGTAGGGTAGCCTGTCTCGTGGAGAAGATGGCCTCATTAGGATCAATGAGTAACAATAATGTATTACAATGTGTAAAAGTGATATGATAGAACATTGAATTGAACGTTGTGATAGATTGTATACAATTACCCCAACATATTATTCCACACAACTATGGAGAGCCGATGGTAAAATTAGTTTCACTATTGCACAAAACCAAAATTGTATCAAAGCCACTAAGAAGCCTGTATTTCGTCCACATGTGCGTGAGTAAATAAAAGAGTATGCTATAACCATTTTTCTTGAATGCACTCAGTAGTACAACACTGATGCTCCAAGTTTATCTCTGCAGACATTGAAACACACACACATTCATTTCAATTCATTCAGAATTCTTTGTACGCATTGCAAACTTAAGTCCAAACAAATATCTGCTTAATTTCTCTGATTAAGGACCTTACCATCCGAATTAAGTACCCAGGCACATTTCATGAGCAATGTAAATACTCGAGGTACAATACATGACAAATTTGTGAGTACCTTAGTCATTCCCCCACCAAACTCGAAACGGATGGCTGATAAGCGTTTACTGTGTAAAAAAGTGGAATGTTTTTGAGTGAAGGTGTTACAATACAAAGAACGTAGTACAGATGTTTCCTGTTGTAAAAGTCTGAGCAGAAAAAGTAGGAGTGAGCGATCGAAAAAAAGATCGCCAATTTCAGAGAAAAAGTTGGAATTACAATACCTTTAACCAGAAAATCATTTGCTGAATTAAATCAAGAACCGATGGACTAACCAGTTACTGCGTTTGTTTCAATTTGATACTTTTGCTGAATTAAATCAAGAACGGATGGACTAGTCAGTTACTTTATTTTTTTCGGTCTGCCACTTTTGGTGAATTATATGAATAAAGGACCTAGTAGGCAGTTAACTCAAATTGTTTCAGGTGGGCAGTTTTGCTTTATTAATTGAAGAAGGGACCGAGTAGCCAGTTACCTCAGGTTGTTTCAGGTTAGCACTTTTGCTGAATTAAATGAAGAAAAGACCGAGTAGCCAGTTACTTCATATTGTTTCAGGTTGGCACGTTTGCTTAGTTAAATGAAGAAAGGACAGAGCAGCCAGTTACACCAAAATGTTTCAGGTTGGCACTTTTAGTGAGTTAAATGAAGAAAGGACCGACTACCAAGATACTTTTGATTATTCCAGTGGCGCACTTTTGCTGAATTAAATGAAGAAATGGTCGAGTAGCTAGTTTCTTCACATTGTATCAAGTGGGCCCTTTTGCTTTATTAAATGAAGAATGATCCGACTAGTCAGTTACCTGAACAGCCAGTTACACCAAAATGTTTCAGGTTGGCACTTTTAGTGAGTTAAATGAAGAAAGGACCGACTACCAAGATACTTTTGATTATTCCAGTGGCGCACTTTTGCTGAATTAAATGAAGAAATGGTCGAGTAGCTAGTTTCTTCACATTGTATCAAGTGGGCACTTTTGCTTTATTAAATGAAGAATGATCCGACTAGTCAGTTACCTGAAATTGTTTCAGGTGGGCACTTGTGCTGAATTATATGAAGAAACTAACGACTAGCAAGTTACTTTGTATTATTTGAGGGTGGCACATTTGCTGAATTAAATGAAAAAAGGACCGACTAACCAGTTAATTCCTTTGTTTCAGTTTGCCACTTTGGCTGAATTAAATTAAGATAGGAAAGACCAGCCAGTTGCTACACATTGTTTAAGGTGGGCACTTTTGGTGAATTGAATGAAGAAAAGACCGAGTAGCCAGTTAATTCATATTGTTTGAGGTTGGCACTTTTTGCTAAAGTATATGAAGAAAGGAACGACTAGCAAGTTACTTCAAATTGTTTCAGGTTAACACTTTAGCTGAATTAAATAAAGAAAGGCTCGGGTAGCCTGTGGCTTCATAACGTTTTAGCTTGGCACATTTGCTGAATTAAATGAAGAAAGAACCGACTAGCCAGTTACTTCATATTCTTTCGTGTGGACACTTTCACGGAAATAAAAGAAGGAAGGACCGAGTACCCAGTTACTTTGTATTATTTCAGGTGGGCGGGGGGGGACTTTTCCTGAATTAAGTGAAGACTGAATGGACTAGCCAGTTACTTGAAATTGTTTCATGTGGGCTCTTTTGCTGAATTAAATGTAGAAATGAACGNCTTTAGCTGAATTAAATAAAGAAAGGCTTGGGTAGCCTGTTGCTTCATAACGTTTTAGCTTGGCACATTTGCTGAATTAAATGAAGAAAGAACCGAGTACCCAGTTACTTCATATTGTTTCGTGTGGACACTTTCACGGAAATAAAAGAAGGAAGGACCGAGTACCCAGTTACTTTGTATTATTTCAGGTGGGCGGGGGGGGGACTTTTCCTGAATTAAGTGAAGACTGAATGGACTAGCCAGTTACTTGAAATTGTTTCATGTGGGCTCTTTTGCTGAATTAAATGTAGAAATGAACGACTAGCCAGTTGCTTTAAATTGTTTCTGGTTGGCACTTTTGCTGAACTAAATGAAGAAAGGACCGACTAGCCAGTTACTACAAATTGTTTCAGTTGGGTTACTAAACTCAGGAAAAGGAATATCAGCCCTTTGAACTACTGGTCGAATTGCCGACGAAAAACGTTTGTAGCTCAAAGATTTTCGCTTCTTTTAGTTTACCCCTGTCACATTTATTGAACAGAAGTGACAGTCGTCAACATGGCTTGTAGGCTCCCTTGAAACCATTGGTATTCCAAATCCCATTGACTGTCTTGTTCCACTTGTTCATTGTCTCAAACGTTCTGCATATGTCTTGCAAGCAATATGAGGAGAGGATGGTTTGTCTTGGTCTGCTACGGGGACGTCGCAATCACGGGGCAGAGGGGCCATGACCCCCTTACTTTTTGGCAAACTTTGTAAAAGTGCCCTTTTTGCATAATCCTTTGCCCCAATTCTCAACTGAGGTGAGACCCAGCACATGCCCAGAACGATATTTGTAATCAAGGCTTTCAGTGGGGAGGATTGTCGACATTGTTTTCACAACTTTGTATTTTCTCTGGATCAGACTGTCGTTGTTGTCGTCTGTATTGATAGAATAAACAGGAAATCATAATGGACACAGTGTTGACAGGTATAATTCATGCACGGATTATAAGCAGTGTGATTTACATTAAAACAGGAAACTACTTCAAAAACTCCGTGCATCTCAGTCAGACAGTCATGATATCTGAAATGTGACAAAAATTAAACAAGGAGAAGATCTAACAAAGAAATTGGAGGAGCTTTATAAGAGTGGTCATTTCCCCCCTTTTTAAGATAACCCCCCCACTTTGTAGACGCTTTCTACGTCCTTGGTCTGCTAGCTTTATTCCAAAGTATGCATAATACGCTTTTCGTACGAAGTCTGTTATGGACTTTCTGTTGTCTACAGTTTTGTATTCACCACAAATGTAACAAAAGCAATGAGGATAATTTTTCAGGATCTTGAAGCCATCATTTATTTATGCAACTGAAAATTAAGACGAATCATCTGAATCGCCCTTTAAATCCATCATCAAAACATAGGCACCATGAATGAATTCACCTGATCCAAATCAACTCTCCATCAACAAAATTGTTAAGGGAGAAAATTGATCTGTGCAAGTTATTATTTAATAATTGAATTATAATTGGATGAATTTTGTTCATGTCCCCCCTGACAGCATGCAGACATCACAAGACAACTGATATGTGCAAACGAGCATTCCGCTACCAAGTGCAATTTAACACTTAATGACCATGTCAAGGACACAAAGACCACAAATTAACTTTAATAGAAATACCAGACAAAAGACTTCTGTGACCTGGCAATGATGTACTGAGTTATAAGACACTTTCTGTACGTGAAGCCAAGTTACAGAAATTTTCACAATCTAGGTATTTCGCATATTTCACATATATAGAGCTAACCAATAAAATAAAATAAATATGNGATGAATTTTGTTCATGTCCCCCCTGACAGCATGCAGACATCACAAGACAACTGATATGTGCAAACGAGCATTCCGCTACCAAGTGCAATTTAACACTTAATGACCATGTCAAGGACACAAAGACCACAAATTAACTTTAATAGAAATACCAGACAAAAGACTTCTGTGACCTGGCAATGATGTACTGAGTTATAAGACACTTTCTGTACGTGAAGCCAAGTTACAGAAATTTTCACAATCTAGGTATTTCGCATATTTCACATATATAGAGCTAACCAATAAAATAAATAAATATGATAAATAAATATAAATATAATAAATATAAATAATATAATATAATAATATAATAATATAATATAAATATAATATAATAAATATGATTTTCATAATCAGTTCCCCAGAATTACCTAAAACAGTCTTTACCTTGACGATTCGAAAAATTGTATTGACCAGAAATATGAAACAGCTTTCGAATATGAAAGAAAACCGATTACCCAGTCTGTCATGCAATTAAGAAGAATTTGACAAAGTTAAAGCAATATATGAAACATTGAAAATGATTATAACACGACATTAATTTACAAGAATGTAGTGCAACCAACCAGAAGTGGGAAAAGGAAGATTGTAAACACGATTTTTGGAAAGAAATTTATTCAACTGGTGAGAAAGCATGTTAATAAAAAAATACAAATTAAATCGAAGATTTTATTCAAAAAAAATTAAAACCTTGCTATTGTTGTACCCAAATATCGAAAATGAAATCAAGCAACACAACGCAAAGATACTTAATGAAGAAAGAAAACACCAAGTATGATCATATAATTGCTGGTCGAAACCAAGTTGCCTAATGAATGGAAAATGGTTATCAGACTGCCTTATCTGCAACGCGGAAGTCAAGACAATAACAAAATATTTATGTTTACAACGGAGACTATGAAAGTGAATTTAAAGCCCGTTAGAACAGCCATACGAAATCGTTTAGATTAAGAAAGTATAGAATTGATCCTGAACGTTCTAAATGTATTTGGAATTCGAAAGACAACAAATTAGATCACACCTTCGAATGGAGTATCGCTATTTCCGTTTATTAGAAAAAACCCCTATATTATAGGATCCGCACCGACAAGGGACTTTTGAACAAGCGAGATAAACTAATTTGCCAGTACAGCCTCCGAAACAAGTATCCTTTATCTTACCTTAACTGACACGTGGAAATTCAAAATGCGAAAGATATAGCTCTGTTACTTTACTTAGATAATTTTAGTTTATTTTACTTACGGTATCTATATTGCTACCATCATATGGGAATAGACCAACTATCTACTATTATTTCTTACAAAACAGTAGGCAGACTCTTTCCAATATTTTTCTGTTTGAACTTATGGCGGCGCAAATACTCTAATTTAGAAAGAAATACCATATGGTATACAGACCAGAGGTAGCTTGGAGTCATTTAGCGAGACCCCTCTACTAGGAAGAAAATAGACTCTCTCCAATATTTTTCTGTTTGAACTTATGGCGGCGCAAATACTCTAATTTAGAAAGAAATACCATATGGTATACAGACCAGAGGTAGCTTGGAGTCATTTAGCGAGACCCCTCTACTAGGAAGAAAATAGTTATAAACTTTACTTTAATCTCTCAGTTAGTACCATCTAAAAATTTAATTGGTTTTTTCTAATGCAAAAGGTTTTTTTCTTTATTTTCTTTGTCTGTATTCTGTAATCCTGCTTTAAACTGCTTACACATATATCCAAAGCAATTTTTTGCTATGAGATCATATCAGACGATTTTAATTTAAATAAACACCGATACCTTTGTTTAGAAGATAAACACAATCCACATTTCAACTATTTGAAATATATATTTTAATGCCATCATAATGCACAGACAAAGTAGAATTAGAAAACATGCAAAGAAAACCAGGTGAAAAATACAAATCAATTTTACAACCTCCTTCTCCATCTGCTTTTCCATTGGAATTTCTTTTACTTCAAAACTACAGCAGATGATCAAAAAATGATAGACTTTAGCTTAACTCCAATATGGAACAATTTATATTTAGTATTTATTTTTCTTTAAATGGTTTCTTTAACGGTATCATTCCTCCTTTTTTGTTCGCAATAATTTTCGTTTTATCTTGTTACATTACTTTAAAAGTTGGTAATGTTTAATGCCGAGTATCAAACAAGCATTTTTATTCTCAAAATGAATTCCGCTTGAGTAAAATATAAATTTTAGCATTCATAAATAATGTATTAATGTGTTAGGGTAACTTGTGCTATAATAGTAACATATAACATTCTGAGATAAATGAATATATATATATAAATATATATATATATAAATATATATATAAATAAATATATATATATAAATAAATATATATATATATATATATATATATATATAAATATATATATGTGGTACTATCGATTCGGTTAATCGTATTAGAGTGCTCGATACATAAATGCAGAGCGTAATAAAAGAGATATAATAAGTTGGAAAGAATAAAAAACTATACTGCCCATTTTGACAAGCATGTTTTGTGATTTTACTCACTCGTCACATTTTGTACATTTCCTGACGAGTGAGTAAAATCACGAAACAGGCTTGTCGAAATGGACAGTATAGTTTTTTTATTCTTTCCAACTTATTATATATATATATATATATATATATATATATATATATATATATATATATAAATATAATATAATATAATTTCTGTTAAGATGTTGCTCCTATCTCTAAAAGAAGAACTACTAAATCTCCTATCATAAAAATTGTGTCAAATGTAGTGGAGACATATTTTTCTTATCCATGCGTTTAATAGACTACAGTTTTATGGATGGATAAAAGTTCTAATTTATTAAACGTTACAAGATCATAATTTATCAACTCTCAATTTTTCTTCAAAGGAAAATCAATAGAAGCAGAAAGTAAACATTTAATATTTTCACAAGGAAAAAAAACTTATGGGATTATTTTTTCCCTTAAAAATAATNCAAACAAGCATTTTTATTCTCAAAATGAATTCCGCTTGAGTGAAATATAAATTTTAGCATTCATAAATAACGTATTAACGTGTTAGGGTAACTTGTGCTATAATAGTAACATATAACATTCTGAGATAAATGAATATATATATATAAATATATATATATATAAATATATATATAAATAAATATATATATATAAATAAATATATATATATATATATATATATATATATAAATATATATATGTGGTACTATCGATTCGGTTAATCGTATTAGAGTGCTCGATACATAAATGCAGAGCGTAATAAAAGAGATATAATAAGTTGGAAAGAATAAAAAACTATACTGCCCATTTTGACAAGCATGTTTTGTGATTTTACTCACTCGTCACATTTTGTACATTTCCTGACGAGTGAGTAAAATCACGAAACAGGCTTGTCGAAATGGACAGTATAGTTTTTTTATTCTTTCCAACTTATTATATATATATATATATATATATATATATATATATATATATATATATAAATATAATATAATATAATTTCTGTTAAGATGTTGCTCCTATCTCTAAAAGAAGAACTACTAAATCTCCTATCATAAAAATTGTGTCAAATGTAGTGGAGACATATTTTTCTTATCCATGCGTTTAATAGACTACAGTTTTATGGATGGATAAAAGTTCTAATTTATTAAACGTTACAAGATCATAATTTATCAACTCTCAATTTTTCTTCAAAGGAAAATCAATAGAAGCAGAAAGTAAACATTTAATATTTTCACAAGGAAAAAAAACTTATGGGATTATTTTTTCCCTTAAAAATAATGGAAGAAATTTTTCATTTTTGTAGCAGTTATTCAGTTTAGTAACAAGAAAAATGTTGGTAAAGAAATAATACATTATTCTTCTTCACTTTCATTGAAATCAGAACTTATACAAAGTAAATATCTGAAAATTTTCCTTCTCATCAGCAGAACTTAAACTTTTTTATTTGTGTAGTATATTTTGTGTACCTTGTTTAACCTACTAATTCGTAAAGATTGCATTCTTTTGATTGATATACTGTATTCCTTCCGTGCAATGTTTTCACAAACATTCCTTTCTACTATCCTTTGCCATTCATCACTTGATAATATCAATTTTACTTGAGGTTTGTAACATAGCTCTTTTCACCATCTCTCACCACACAACTAACCTTGAAACTTGATTTCTATTGATCTCATTTCTTTAATCTTTCGAGCAAGAAAATACATATTTAGTCCTTGACCTGTTACTATGCGTCCCTCAAATTTTATCACTTGTTTTGATCTCTGATGCCTTTCTTGTCCATCACATTATCTCTAATGTTGGGTCATTCCTATTTCCTTCCAAGATTGGTGAAACAGCCCCTTTAATAGACTTATCTTAATAATCTATACCGTTTTAACATTTCTTTTGGTCTATTTTCATAAATCTGTTCATTTAACATTCATTTAACATTCATTTTAACAAATGTTACATTTAATGGATCTTTTTCTCAATATAATAATTTGTAACTAAAATCTTGATCTAAGTAAGGACAGTTCTGTTAACATCTGCGGTGTTTTATGTCAATCTCTTTTGCAAATACTGTTACTTTCTAAATATTAAAAAGGCTTCTACTGGCTCACCTTGATTTATAGTATTTGCATATTTTCAAGCTCTCCTCGTTTTGTCTAATTAAAATTTCCAATTTAGTTTTTTATTATTCTTGTCCTTTCTCTTGGTTCAATCAATCTTCTCTTGCATCAATTAAATCATATTTTTGGTTTGTTTTGAAGATGTAAACAAAACAGTGTTATAGATATATTTGATGTTAGTGTTTTGTCTTTCCACAGTCATTGAGTCAAAACTCTTCGTAATAATGGTCTCTCCCTAAAAATTAAAAGGATCAACTGCTTACTTTACCTTTTTTCCTGGCCTGTGACATCTGTTGTTATTGTGGCACTGTTGTTGACGTAGAGACAAAATTCCTCAATCTGGTCTTATATTTAACTGGTCACTTGGACTCTATAAGTGTTAGTCTTTTTCAGTCTTTTTTACTGCCATTTCTACAGCTTTCTCTGTCTTCCTATTCCTCTGCTGCCTCCTGCAGTACCCTGCATAATAGTTTTAACAAGTCAAGGTTTGCAGGAGACCTACCCATATCATCTCATTTCATGTTTCTTTACAGTTGACAAGAGCTCTTCATGGGGCTCTATTGTGAACTGAATCTTCCACTGAACCTCTTCACTACTTACATACTCTGCGTAAGAGATCCCTAGGATCTTCTGATAGCATCGCATCTCCATTGCTGTAACCCTTTTTTTCAAGATCTGCATTTAGGGTCCATGCTTTGCCATACATAGTGGAAGATGGAAAAGGCGAGGGGTCAGAGTAGGTGGAATTTAGTACTCAGAGTGATATTGGTACCCTTCCAGATGGGTCTTAGCCTGGTCAATACAGCTGTCGATTGTGCAATAATCCTTGCCAATACCTCTGGGTTAGATCCATGATCGCAAATCATGGAGCCTAGGAACTTGAAGCTTCTTACTCTTTCTAAAGTTTTGTCACAATCTTGATGTCTGCGTTGATTCCCTGAGCATTAATGGTCATTATTTTTATTCAAATGCTAAAGCAACAAATTCTCCCGACCTCGTTTTTTGCTATAAATGCTCTTTATCTTCCATTCTCATACCTCTGAGGCCTTAAAATATCAGCTTAGCATCTGGCAAGGCGAAGTCTGTTTCATGGAACAGAGGGTCTCTTGACTTTTAGTTAATAGCCTTCTTAGTAATGTTTCAATAGAAATATCAGTAGTAATGGCACTTCATCACCACTGTCGTCATCTATAAGTGAAATATATGGTAGATGTTTTCTACTGTTCCTCCTCTTAATACTACTCTGGCCAATGTTGAGGTCTATCGGTTCGGCTGCTACTGCTTTGAGCCTACCTAATTGTGTTAGCAAACTGTTAGTTTTCTTTTTGTCATAAGTAAGGTCTTGGAATAAGTTGTCAATTTCACATATTCATATATGTGACATTCCTTTAAGGCTTAGTTGCTTTTGTTGATGTTCAGTATGGGTCAAGAAAACATCGTTAAAATGACAGTAATCAAGAAACGCAACTATATGTTTATGGATCCGTTAAGAGGAGAAGGCACTATAATCTTTGGATTTTTATCCTGGTGACATTACCTTGCATTCTACCATTATTTACAGGATCACTCACCTGGAATAAGTGTAACGTTTGGAAAATTTATATTCTGACATAAAATGTGAAATATAAAAATAGTTTTTATTAGAGCTATAACAATATCTGTTATTAGAAATATAATAATATCTGTTATAAGAAATATAAAAATATTTGTTATTAGAAATATTACAATATTTGTTATTAGAAATATAACAATATCTGTTATTAGAAATATAACAATATCTGTTATTAGAAATATAACAATATCTGTTATAAGAAATATATAAATATTTGTTATTAAAAATATTACAATATTTGTTTCTAGTGATCTTCTTCCTTAGGTGTCGGGTCTGAAACAGATACCGACAGTCATTTCACGTTAAATCTCCAGGATTACGTCTTCTTTCTTAGATCTGCCTTAGTAGTGATCACATGGTAAAAATACTAATGTAACTAGTAGTGTACAAAAGATTATTGCTGATATGAGATACATTTTTCAGTCAACAGTTGAAAAAAAAAGAAAAAATTCGAATGAGTGTAAATAGATAAACCCAAAACAAGAAATGTTTTAAATTCATGGAATGCAGAATTGCAAATACCACTTCATTGCATACAACATTTTTGCATTTTACTTTACATTTTTCATACCACTTTTTGCATATAGTTTTGGGATAAGATAGCTATGGCTCTTTTTCTTTATAACCAAGAAGGGGCACAGTGTCATGCGTTCAATGCCACAATAAAGATTCAAGGTTCCATGAAACTGATGAAAAGATTTAGAAACGTGACTCTAAAATAGCCTGGTTTGAGAGTGCCAGTGGATGAACTGTATCCATTTTCTTGGCATTGTGCATTGGTTTCAAGTTTCATTTTGAAACCGCAAGATTACTTACACTAGGAACAGTCGCATACTATTAGGTACGAGACGCACAGACTATAATTACACCACATTTATTTTCTATTTAGCCCTAGTAATTCCAATTAAAAATATAACAGATGACATATTTTCAATGGAAACAGGAATTAGGGAAATACGTGGGGACTTAAATTAATGGTTTCAAACTAATTAATGTGAGATGTGACATAGAGAAAATACAGGCTAACAATTACAGAAATAAAGGATATATTGATGCTAATGGTAATCATACTACTACTATTACTACTATTACTATTACTATTATTACTACTACTACTACTACGACTACTACTACGACTACTACTACTATTACTACTATTACTAATACTATTATTACTACTACTACTATTACTACTTCTACTATTACTACTACTATTACTACTACTATTACTATTACTATTACTACTACTACTACTACTACTACTACTANTGTTATTAAAAATATTACAATATTTGTTTCTAGTGATCTTCTTCCTTAGGTGTCGGGTCTGAAACAGATACCGACAGTCATTTCACGTTAAATCTCCAGGATTACGTCTTCTTTCTTAGATCTGCCTTAGTAGTGATCACATGGTAAAAATACTAATGTAACTAGTAGTGTACAAAAGATTATTGCTGATATGAGATACATTTTTCAGTCAACAGTTGAAAAAAAAAGAAAAAATTCGAATGAGTGTAAATAGATAAACCCAAAACAAGAAATGTTTTAAATTCATGGAATGCAGAATTGCAAATACCACTTCATTGCATACAACATTTTTGCATTTTACTTTACATTTTTCATACCACTTTTTGCATATAGTTTTGGGATAAGATAGCTGTGGCTCTTTTTCTTTATAACCAAGAAGGGGCACAGTGTCATGCGTTCAATGCCACAATAAAGATTCAAGGTTCCATGAAACTGATGAAAAGATTTAGAAACGTGACTCTAAAATAGCCTGGTTTGAGAGTGCCAGTGGATGAACTGTATCCATTTTCTTGGCATTGTGCATTGGTTTCAAGTTTCATTTTGAAACCGCAAGATTACTTACACTAGGAACAGTCGCATACTATTAGGTACGAGACGCACAGACTATAATTACACCACATTTATTTTCTATTTAGCCCTAGTAATTCCAATTCAAAATATAACAGATGACATATTTTCAATGGAAACAGGAATTAGGGAAATACGTGGGGACTTAAATTAATGGTTTCAAACTAATTAATGTGAGATGTGACATAGAGAAAATACAGGCTAACAATTACAGAAATAAAGGATATATTGATGCTAATGGTAATCATACTACTACTATTACTACTATTACTATTATTACTACTACTACTACTACTACGACTACTACTACGACTACTACTACCATTACTACTATTACTAATACTATTATTACTACTACTACTATTACTACTTCTACTATTACTACTACTATTACTACTACTATTACTATTACTATTACTACTACTACTACTACTATTACTACTACTACTATTACTACTAGTGCTACTACTACTACTACTACTACTACTTCTAATAATAAATAATAATAATTAATAATAATATTAATAATAGTAATAATGTTGATGATAATAATAATTACCAATGGCTGAGAAGCGCTGGAATTGAAAGGGAGACTAAGGGTTAACTTCACACACCCCAAGATCAAAGTTGATTCACTCATAACTATCAAGGAAACATTTTGCATAACGATCGGGGTCAAAAATCCAGGTTTTGTGAAGACTGTCAAATCGATGGAACACCTTTTTTGGCCGCTTAGTTTTAACACCGAAAGAGTACAAAAATCATACAACAGAGTAGATCAATACATACATTGGAAAATCTATTATCACTTTTCTACAACGCAAGATAACTTGTACGAATACCAGTCAGAGCCACTGAAGGTAAAGATGCTAAGATCTTATGGAATTTTCCAATAAACACAGATATCTTTATTGAGGACAAAACTAATAAAACCTGCATTTTTATACACAAGAATGACTTTTCAGACAAAAATGTTTTGACGGAAGTCTTCTAAAAACGAGGAAGTAAGATAAGATATTTTAAAGGAAAAGAACAAACAATTAAAATTTAGTTTTTCCTTCCAAATTTTCAAACCGGATTCGAATCTTTTAAGGAATGAAATTGTTTTGCAATTGTAACTTTCGAAGTCAAAAAAAAATTAATTCAAATTTTGCAAGAGAACATTGTTGCAGGTTTTTTTTTATGAAAGCTCTGCTGACGAAAAATAAAGAATTCAAGCACCTTTCTGGTACTTTCGTATTGTGTGATTGTTTTGATTTTGTTTCTGATGACAAAGAAAAATTTGAAACTAATATTGTATTTACTTACTGTTTTATTTTTTATGCACTTTGTTTTAAAGATCTGATCTCAGTCTTTTTTAACGACTTACATCTAATTATTTTATATAATGCATTCATTTTATTCGCCTTAGAGCTAATGCAGCAAGATGCTATTAGCTTAGAGGTATAAATTGCTTGAACAATTGGTGTTTCATCTTTCACTAAGTGCTGTGTTTAATTTTTAAAATTAAAACTACTATTCTTAATTCCCTGGACCAATCTTAACTTCCTAGGAAAATGAAATAAAAATAATCTTAATTAACTAAAAAATAAAGTCTTATTTTCCCGAGCCTTAATTTCTATGACACCGGTTTGAAAACTGTTGCAACAAAGTAAAAAATACAAAATTAAAACACCAAGAACACAGTTCGTTGATGATTTGAAACAATACCAGCAAAGCCAATAAGTACTGAAAGATACAAAATGAGATTACCATCCAAGCAAGCCATCATATTTAAACTTGCTATGAAGTAACACAATGTACATATATTGTATTCGAATAGAGCAAGGTGGAGGAGAAAGACTACTGACTTTGGGAGAGAGGATAACAATTTTGAACCCCAATGAAAAGGATATCTACAAGTTTCTTGGTGTAGAACAGACAGATAGAATAAAGACGAAGAATGCCTTGAAAAGTATCAAAAATGAAGTAGCGAGAAAAGAAAAATTGTTGATTTTCACGAAATTGAAGGAGCTTAATCTTATCTGTGCAAAAAATATCAAAATAATTTCTTTTTGCTGCATTTCCAGTAAATGTCTAAAAATTCGATAATGCAGAATTGACGGAACTAAATAGAGGAATAAAAAAGGTTTAAGATATAGAATTATGTTAGAGAAACAAAAAAATGACGAAAGAATTTATCTAAAAAGAATATTAAGTGACAGGGTTGAAGTAGATAAAAGACTTTTACATAGAAACAAGATAAGGAGTTGCATATTTCATGTTCACGTCAATCAATGAATGGATACGAGAAGAGAAACATTAAAAGAATAAAATGGTTTTGTAAAGCAAGCATTGGGAATAATGAAAGAGCTCAGAGTGAAGATGCAATTCAAAGACAACACCACACAACTGGAAAAATAATAGATAGAGGCAGGATGAAAACCAGCTTGAAAGAAACTGAACGATATACTGAAAAGGTTGTAAACAAAAGAGAATTGAAATTTACGAGATGAAAGACCAATTCAGTTAACTATATAGGACACAAGCATCAGAATGTCACTTTTGGGTTATTTCAAAACTTAAAGAAAAACACCAAAGCTGTGTTAGCTTACAAAGCGTGACTAAAATTGCAAACGAGAACGGGTAAGGATGCTACAGGATTGATTGAAGAAGGGAGATGCAGAGTTCGCGTCTACCAAAGAGCGGATATGGGACATTTATTTGCTGTATGTAAGGTTTTAGCAAACAGTGAATATTTGACTATATGCAATCGAGCATTGATGATACCAGCGGTGACATGGGCAAAGGGGTATGAATTTACTAGAAAGAATACCATATTTTATAAAGAAAGATGGAAGGAAAGTACTATACTTGAAAGTGCTTACTCAAAATTGTTATAAGGTTTCAAATTCGACCTACGTAAAACAACCACTTCTGGAAGACCTGATTTAATATTGCAAGTAAACGACGTAAAGAAGGTACCACATAAGCACAACGTGGAAACAAAATAGTGGCGAAAGAAACAAAATATCGACAATTAGCCTAAGAACAGAGAGAAAGAAGAACCGGATATGAACTAACAGTGGTACCAGTGATAATCGGAGCGAGCACCCTTGGCGGAATAACAAGATTAATTAATAGGTTGTCGAATCTCATTCAGAAAAGTGCTATTGTTAGAAAAATTGCCAGAGAAATGCAAAAAGTCGTTCTGATGAACAGTGAAGTAAAATTTGGCAAAGTGGTCTCTGGCCTGATACAAGGCGAAGAAGTTGAATGATTTAACTAATGAGTGGACCTTTTCTCATTGATATTATTTTGAGTAGTAAAGGTGAAAATTTAATTTATTTTGTGGCTAAAACTTTGTAGTTTGTACCTTTGTGATATAATAATAATGATAATAATAATAGTAATGACAATACCAAGATTTATGAAAAAACCGATTTATATCCACTTTAGCAGATTTTTTTAAAAAAATTGAAAACAATTTCAACAAACCTTAAATATTTTTCTCAAACATATCGTAACCTGACATTGTGAATCCATTCTCGCTTTCATCCTGCACTCATGTAAAAGAACGAGTATCAACTGGAGTTAAAAAGCTGATTGATTAATGGAATCAAAAACTTTTTGAAGTAAAAAATACTGATTTTTGTTAAGATCTAATTTAGATTTAAGTGTATTTATAATGGGATTAAAAATTTAAAATTAGCCACAAGAAGACCTATGTTCATTCCAATTGTAAGTGTAATCCCTCAAAGAACCTTTTGATAAATAGTTAACAACTCCATCAATCCACCTGTTGAGCGGGTTGGTAATAAAGCTAAACGCGATTAATTCGTCGTCTAAATGAATAGCGCCATGAGTGCACCAAATTGACATAATTAGATTGTACTCTCTTATGCCCAATATCAAGAGGGAGATGTCCAATATTTGCTACGCTATTTGCCTCTGGATGTTTTTTTTGATAGCTTGCCCCACCACCTGGTACGTGTGTAAAGTATTTTTAAAAATCGGCAGACCGCAAACGCTGTTTTCTGAACGAAAAAATGTGACTTTATAGCCTTTGATCCCGTCCTCTGAACTTATGACCCTGAGACCACGAAGCCCAAATAATTTCCTGATAGAAAGTGATACGTTCAACATTTAATACATACTGCTTTATTTGTAATATTATGCTGTATATATTTTTGAAGGAGATAATTTGAAAAATCTTTCCTGATATGTGTATATAGAAGTAATTTAAGAAATTTAGGAATATTAGTTATTATGTACTACGAAAAGTCAAAATAAAGCTAAAACTAGCGTAGTAAAACACAACACTAAAAAGTGTTTTATCCTTTGATTTACTTCAATTCAAGAGTTTATTCTGGTTTATCAGTTTGGGTCCCACTCTCATAATTTCTCATTGGCAATTTTTTTCTCTCTGTAAACATGAATCAGGGAGTGCGCCATCAGTCTCTTGTTTCCAAGTCATTTCAGAGCACCAATGCTCCATTAACTCGTAAAGGTACAAACAGGGATTGTTAGGATTAAGTAAAAAATTGGTTCCAATTTTTGAAACGGGTCATTTTCCAAAGTGAAGCAATCTTGAATTTGCTCATTTTTGTGAAATCTTTTTGCTTACAACTGTTTCCATTCGAAATCAAAATCTTTGATGCATATAAATGCCACTTGTCCTTAATGTCTAGATTATTGTTGTCTTTTAGCAGCGACAAGTGACTTAGCAGCAACTTGTTTGCTGGTACTCTTTGTGGTATTGCTGAGCTTGTCCACAACAGAAACATTTTTCCAGTTCTCTTATCATACGTATGGCTAACAAATATGTTATGCGCATTTTTCTTACAATACGCTTTGGAGTTGCGGGCGGGCAGAACTGTTAATATTTAATTTTCTCGAGTATTGACGGTAAGGGAAGACCCAAGGACGACTCTGAAAGAAAGGTGATGGCTTGCAAAGAATGCTAATTCCAGGAAATAGCCCAGCAAGAATAAGTTGGGCCTGCAACCCAGATCCTTTCCATTTTACGCAACAAATCGAATTAAAGAAACATACCCCCAATTACTGGGGATCACCAGGAGAGTATACAAGATCAAAAGCGATAAAAGCTCACGTTGGAGGACACAGTACGAAAATGGATACACTTACAGGAAAGTCTTCAAACATAACCGAGCTAAAATGTTATGAAAAAACTTTCAAACCACTCAAAGACTTAAGAATCCACCAAGAAAATTTATGCAAAAGGAAGAGTCCTGCGGATTGCAGAGCAACAGGTCATTAGACGGACGTTGGTAGTGTCCGGAAACCAAATCACAGTGGTGCAGTCAACAACCCAATAGGGTGTGATGACGATAAAAGAAAGAAAATAAATTGGCCAAAGGCGTAGGAGAGCATAAGATGTATTGATTTTGAAAAAGGAGTGGTAAACTCAAGACGAGGGCAACGGTAGGAAATGGATTCCAGCACTTAGCTGATACAATCTACCCTGAGGGAAAAAGTTTGTTTGGTAAAACGTCAAATGGTAAAGTGAACAATGTTGGAAGTGGTCTATCTTGAAGAAATCGTCTTATAAGGGAAGTATAAAAGAGAAAGAAAGCTGTCAGACGGGAATATTTAGAAAATGCTTCAGAAGAGAAGCCAGGACTCAATGTTATCTAAGAAGATTTGAAAAAACTTCTGATGTGATGTGTCTTAAAAGGAAAAAAGCAAAAAGAAGGGCAAAGCAAGCATGTCGGAAGAAATTCTTAATAAAAATTCTTACAGCGTTTCAAAAGACCTCTTTCGGGAGACTAGAGAACGTACATCGTCCTGTAACAAAGAAGAGCTTGAAAACTTTCTGAGAAATACCTACACAGACGAAATTGTAACTCTCCATTTGTACCAAAGCCAACAAGTTCAGGTATCCAATTAAAAAAAGGGGAAACTTAACATTAAAGGGGGTCGAACAGTTTCCAAAAAAATAAAAATAAAAATTTCATACAAGGTTTACAAACAGTGCCAAAACTCCTAAACAAGTTATTCCTTTTTCTTCACAGAATTTGGAAAGAAAAACAATCTTCCTGAACGATTGTCGAGGGCCCGCGGGATGTATCTAGCAATAGAATAAGAGTCAACACAATTGAACCAATTCAGGTCTATATCCCTGCTAAACGTAGATGGGAAAATCTTCTTCAGGATAATAGCAGAAAGAACAATAAACTTTCTGCTTGCCAAAAAGTACATAGACAACGCATTTCACAAGGCAGGTATCCCGGGTGTTACAGGTTGTATATAGCAAGCTGTCATGATCTAGAATGAAATTCAAGCAGCTAAGAAACTAAAAGAAGATTTTGTGATGGTGTGGTTAGATCTTGCAAACGCATTTGGTTCAGTGCTATATTATTTTCTACGGTTTGCCATGGAAATATTCTGGATCACGGAACAAGTTATTGATCTTGTGATGAAATACGACAACAATGTTATCATTCATTTTTCTACAGCAGGATTCATAAGAGAGTGACAGTGACGTGAAACTGGGATTTCTGAAGGTTGTACAATATTTGTGATATGATTCAACTCAGCAATGGAAGTCATCATTAGAGGAGCAGAAATGGGAGAATCCCAAATACAATCACCGAAGAAAGGATTTATGGATAATATCACAGCATTAACGAGCATATCAGAATCACTGTAAGAAACTCTTACCAGACATGACAGATTGATTGCTCAAACGAAGTTTAAAAGCAAGCGGAGGAAGAGAAAATACTCCAAAGCCAGATAATGAATACCAATAGTAAAGGACCAAACAGTCAAAAAGTTATAAATCTGAAGAAACAGACAAATTCGTTGCAATGCTTCGACATGGAATTATGGTTAGCGGTGCACATGGAATCATAGATGGTCTTGGAAAGCACAAAGTCAAAGAGTTCAAAGAAATGATGAACAAAAAAAACAACAGCAGTTGTGAGTCAGGTCAGGAAAGAGGAAGTGAACAAGCGAATCATTCAGCTTGTACAGAGAGGTCAACAAAGTCAATTTTATTTCCTGACAGGATAAATTTGTGGAAAGAAGAATTAAATGGTGTAAACTATGGACTTTGAAGCCTGTAAAAGTTAGTTTCCCAATTAGATCTGTCTACGATATGCCAACCAGCTCTGCAAACATAGTTAGGCGGAAACAATCAGAAAATGATGTGTTAATGTGAAAAAAGCGAGACAATGCGCTACATTCTTTCAAATTGTCAACTAGAACTAGAGCTTTGCTACTCATGAAGACATAATCACGTCTTGCAAATGTTATCTAATGCAGTCAAGAGAAAATAAATTATATCAATTAGGGCGAACGGCAAAATATTCCTTTGAAACAGAAAATACAATTTTGTCGAGAAGGTACCCTACTGAAACCAAATCACAAGAAGACTTGCAATGATCCTATGTGGGAGGGGAAATGGGAGTTCAGCTTAGACCTTGGAAACACCTTTTTCTTTCCTCTTCTCACTAAGATGAATCCAATTTAGTGGTTTGGTGTGAAGAACGGAGAGCCATCAAATTGATAGAATTGACAGTACCTTGGGAGACGAAGTATGGTGATGCATAGATTTAAAATGAACTCTATGTAAAGTTGGTGGAAGAATGCCAAGATTCACGCTAGGCTGCCCACTTTTTACCAAATGAAATCTATCTATCTATCCATCTATCGATCTATCTATCCATCTATCTATCTATCTATCTATCTATCTATCTATCTACCTCTGAATCTATTTGCCTTTCTGGACCCGACTGGATTTTTGGTCCAGATGTTATTTTAATCTGACTACACATGATTCTCGTACTTTCTAAATGACTGCTGCTGATGTTTCATTTAGTTCTGATTGGATTGACATAAAAATATAAAGGAAGACATTCAAGACTCTCTACAAGGCTTCACAGCAGTATTTTTGATCAGTAACTGCAATTATAGAAAAGAGAACACCATTATTTGGTGGCTTCAACACACACATGTATATATATTTAGTTAACATTTATTATTCATTAAGCTGAAATACACAGCCACACTCGTATACAAAATATATATGCACAAAAATACAACCACACTTACTTCAGTACTTATTAAGCTGCTTTCGTAGCTAAAGTACTTCGCCAATGATGCTCAACGTTTTATCAGATGATGATTCAGTCATTTCTTCAATCAGTAGAAAAATACTTTTTATTTCACGTTTCATTTAACAAATTACATATGGTCAATTCGATTCTCGTGTTGTATCTCAGCAATCAGTTTCATTCCGGGCAAGGCCGGTCGTCGGCTTGTATTCTTTAGGTGTGTCTCCTGGAGGCACACAATGCCATAGTCTTTGATAGATCGTCCAAGTACGTCTGCCTTCACGTCTGTATATCCTTCAATATTAAAGGAGACGACAGCCAGTGCCGGTTCTGAAAAGAACCCGTGTTTTTGACTCTGGTGTGAAGGCATATTGATCGTACGTCGCGGGTAGCGTTAATATAGCGTTGATTATCGATTGTTGCGAGTCTGGCAGAAAATGGCCGACTGAGGGTTGGATTCTCAGCGTTTTCCGAGATGCGCCACGAGGAGGCTTTTTGCTTGCACCCCGTCAATTCGATATAAGATAAACACTTTTTTTTGCATAAATTTTTACCGCAAAATATTGTGCTGCACTGTACTTTCAAGTCTCTATCCCGGTCTGTAGGCCTTGCTCCAAGTCGTAAGTCCTGAACTTTAGGGAAAAACCCTGTTTCCATGACAATGCAGAAAAACGAAGTTAATAAGCAAAAAAATGCTACACTGAGGACTTTTTTGTTCAACTGAAAAACTTTGATCGATAATCTTTTGTAGATTTATTCGTTTTAGGCAGATAAAATTGATCCATTCATATAAACACAAAGTCTTTTGAGGAAAAAAATAAATGGCTTTGGATACGAGAAACAAAACTGCTTTTTCACTTAGCTAAAGCAATTCCAAAAGAAATTAATCATCAAATATGGCACAAAATTAACAAAAACAAAAATGCATTTTAGATCGCCTGTTGTTATTTAAGACTGTTATAGATAGCGAGTTTCGTTAGAGGCTCACTATAGACATTTTTGAAATCAAGCAATGGAAGTCTTTGCTACGACTAACTGCCACAGTGACGCGTTAAGTTTTTGAAGAAAACAACTATGAATAAAAATAGAAGTCTTAATATTTAAAATGTTGTGACTGTCCCTCTAAAATTGAAAAAGATTAAAAGAAAATGTTATGCCTACTGCAGCTTGGTATGATATTAATTTCTGTAGCTTAAGTTCATTTTGAAAATCATTTTTATATTTAGATAGATATACTTTATATCTATCTATCTATCTATCTATCTATCTATCTATCTATCTATCTATCTATCTATCTATCTATCTATCTATCTATCTATCTATCTATCTATCTATCTCCCT
>RDPX01000214.1:47763-58196 GCA_003991215.1 Morbakka virulenta
GCTGTCCAAGCTTTTCAGTTCACATCCTTTCCATTCGAAAATTCTTTCCCCATATCTGAAGAAAACTACTGCCCATGTATTCATCGATGAAAGTTTGTTTCTACCATTCAACTTTGATTTAAGAATTAATCTAAGCCTTGCTTTGTATTCCCTTGTAGTTTTTTATCTCATTTTCTGTTATCTTACCCAGCCCGACTATCCCCCCAAATGTGTAATCTTCCTGTCCCACTATCTTCATTACCTGGCCATCCAGGAGTTCTATCTTCCCACATTTACCTATTTTCCCTCTCTTCGAAGTAGGAGCATTACACTTTTTTAAGCCAAACTGCATCCCAACGTCTGTACTGAAGATGTGTACCGTGTTCACAAATAAATAAATCTGTTCTTCGTTCTTACTAAACACCTTTAGAACATCCATGAACAGAGAATCATTTGATTTTTACTCTTTCTTTCCACATACATAATCTGAATTGACCTTCCTAAGAACAAAGGAGAGTCGAATCACAAAGAGTAAAGGCGACAAACTGTCACCCTGAGCTATTTCCCTCTCTACAGCAACATCAGCAAGTCTTTTCCATTAGATGTTGATAAAAGTTTCCACTAACGCACACTTCTTTGCAGGAAGTTTCTCAGATTCTCTGCAATACCAAACATTTCCATACACTCACTAACCTTCTATGGGGGACAAAGTCATACGTTTTCTTATAATCTATCCATGCCATAGCCAAATTAGTGTGTCTTTTCCTGCAGTCTTTCGATACAGTCATGTCAACTAACAGTTGAACTTTTCCGCCATGACTTTCCTGCCTGCACCCTTTTTGTTCTTCTGGTAGAAGATTCTCTCTTTCTAAACAGATGTACATCTCTTCTGCTATCATTCCTGTCAACAGCTACCACATTATTATTATTATTATTATTATTGTTATTTTTATCATTGTCATTATCATTATTGCTTTTTAATGATAACTATAGTGAAAAGTTGTTTATCCTCACATTCGTATTGTTTTAAATGATCCCGTACAATTATGAATTACGAGCTCGTATTGGATATTGGTTTAATCCAGATCATCTTTGCTCTTTTTAACCCATCTTTCATGCTATCTATATTTCCACTTTTCATTAATGGAAATTTAGACAAGTTTGAAAATTGGTTCAAAATATGAAACAGGTAGTTTACATTTTGAAGAACATTTTACAGAGTTTACATTATGCAACGAAAGTAAGATCGTGTAAATACACCTTGTGGTCCTCAAGATTGGATTCCCCGTTGTGGAAAGAAGATGAGAGGGTATGATTAAGCAGATGGTTCGCATCAAGAAGTTAACTTTCTAGGCATTTTACTTGACTCTTAATCTTCCACAGTACAGTACAGAGAAAAGAACATCAGTTATAAAAATTCTCTTTCTTTACAGTTTTTTTATAAGATATGCAAATAGAATGCAGCATTAAGATTATTCAAAAATTTTAGTGACATTACAAGACTTTAAAACGTTCTTATTAAAACCTATTAAGTGTTTAGATAGACAAGTAACACTTTTACTGAAGAGGTGATTTGATGTATAAATCAAAATATTAAAGTAACTGATATCATCCTAAAAAATTGTTTTTAATGTTTTCATCCAAGAAATAAGATGACTTTAGGCAGCTGTGAAGCATCAAAGACTTCTAATGATTTTTTAGTTGGAAAAAACATCTTCGCAATGGGGGAAGAGACAAGGACTTTTTGCAAAAATAGTAGAGCTGTTTGCACGAAGTTTTTAAAAGCGGATTTGTAATTATTTTAATAACAGTATAAAACTGCTACAAGAGGTGTCGATGTTGCTTTTACTATAAATCGAGGTAGCATATTACGAAATCTTCAAGTTTGGGTGAAGAAAAGACAAGTTCATTTCTTCTACTAGTTCATAGTCCAAGTTATACCTTTTCACCCAATTAACAAAATGAGGTTATCGGTGACATCCTGAAACAAAATTTGCTGTGTCTAAAACTGAATCAAATATCGAATACCTAATGTTGAACGTCAAGTACTGAACAAAATAAACCGATTTTTTAGACTTACTATCTTGCCTTTTAGTTGCTCAGAGTAATTTCAACTTTGTATGTCAACAACAAGAGGCCAGCTTTTCAATCTCGACATGACTGTTTTCGACTTTATCTGCCACAGGGAAATCAAAGATCATGTTATGGCTCAAACTTAATTTTACCGTAACAAAACTTTTATCTCCAACAGCTTTTAATTGCAACAAAGCCTAATTTTACATATTCTACCTCAAGGAAAGACTTTATTTCCTCGTTTTGACGAGGAAATTAGACACTGGAAAGAAGCTAAAAATTTTCAACCGATTTGGTACAAAAAGAAACGGTGGCATCCTGATCCTCCAGCCACTGGTCCCTGTTTACGTAGAGAATATTGTTTACAAATTTTAAGCCCTCTGATGTCAATTGATCTACAATTTCATGCTTATGTATTTCAACAAGTAACTGAAGTGATAGAAATGTCTGCGCAAAAAAATTTTGAATATGCGCACAAAGTCAAGCTGCTCCTTATAACAAAAGCAGATGCTAAATTTTCATTACGGTTTAAAGAAAATTTGCAAATCGCAGGTAGATTGTAAGAAATAACACCAAAGAGATTAGTAAATAAGTACAAAACTGCTGTAAAAGTGTAGTAAGCAAGCTGAGGTATTTATAGTTCCAAACATGTCCAAATTAGGTATGAAGAACTTTTCGTTCTTATAAGCGGCCATATTTATTTTTCATTGAAATAATACTGTGGCATAGTAGCATTTCCCTTGGTACCGGTGAGACCATCTATAAATTGATCCTAATGTTTCGTCGCAAGCTTTATATGACTTGAAGTCCTTTGCCAATAAACTTTGCAACCCAAGTTAATGGTTGTTTCTATCATGGGGCTCATCCTTTTCGCGAGTAGCATTTCTTGGCCCTGATTTGTTCTAATAAGCGGCCATCTTGATTTAGGTGAGCCCAGTTCATGTTAATGCTTATTATAGTCATTGGTCTTCGAGTAGAAATTAGTTCATTTGGTTTTAGAAATCAAAAAGAACATAAACAGTGGTTTTGAAGAAACAAGTAGAGCCTTTCCCTCGGCATAATATTAAGTGTATGAATATATTCTTTCTTTCCAATATTTTTTTCTTCATACCTTTTTTACCAAAACAATGTAGTACTTCAGTAGCTTTAGGCATAAAATGTCAGGAAATCTAGGGCTTTTATCTCTATTACAAGTTATAATATTGTTGGTGGTGGAAACGAAATTTTAGTCGTGTTAAGGCAACTCTGTTCGATTCCTGATCTTTTGTAACTGACATATTTTCAGTTATCTTATTCCTAGCACAAATAATTAATGCATACAAATTTTAAACCTGTTGATCTTAGCGCAAAGTAAAAAAATAATGTTACCATGACTGAATGTAGACACGTTTCCATTTGTATAATAATATTGGTTTTCTCTGACTTTTTAATTGGTACAGTTGCGTAACAGTAGAAGAAATCACGCACTATAGAATCAAGAGGTTGGGAGCTTTGACTTCTATACTTTCTAACTAATCCTAGGGTATCAAAGATCTTTTGCTGAAAAGAGAAAAGTGTCTGGTGGAATGGAATGATGTTTACAGTTCTAAGGACATTGAGTATTGATAAAGATAGAAATGCTTCAGGAAGCTTTCTTTACTATTTTGGTAGCTGTTTTTGAAATGGATGTGAGAATTTTAAATTTAAAACTACTGTCAAGATATCTCAAAGTGAGGAAAAAACTCCAATTATTTCACAAACATATCCTTTCAAAAAACCTGAAGTAGTTATCTCTTTATTTTAAGTGTTTTTTTTATCTACTTGCCACTTCCTTCCCTCCTACTAGTATTTTACATATCTATCTATCTATCTATCTATCTATCTAGTTACACCAGGTTTTGCATTCTTTACCTTTTCCAAATATTTGGGTAACATAGGTGATAAAAATCTGCCTTGGAAGTTAATTAGCCACAGATGTCCTCCGCAAATCGAACCAGTGAAACCTTGGCAGGTAACATGTAAGTCTAAACGACATGTTACAATTTACAATCTGAAGAACGAAAGGTAAATGTTAAAAGAAATGCTGGTAATCAGTAGGAGTGCTGCATCACCAAAGGCTACTAAAATTGTGGTCAAACAGGTACCAGTTGGAAAGGGTAAAATATCTTTGCAGAGAATGAATTCAACCACCATCACAACGAAAGATCTTCATAAGGGTATAAAAATGTTGACAAGAAAATTCAAACCAACAATAGAGGCCGTAAAAGATAAAGATGATATTACTGTAAGCGACAGATTAAAAGTAAAACAAAGATGGAAGAACTATTGTGAAAACTTGTTCAATAATAATAATAATAATAATAATAATAATAATAATAATAATAATAGTATCAACCATACTTTTAACACAACACTGGACACTAAAGAACCACCTACTCCCCATAGCATAATAAAAAATCAACAGGTAATGATGATATAGCAGCTGAATAGTGGAGAGAACGTATTAACTTTTTTTAACTTTGCTAAAAAATATGGAAAGAAGGAATATCGCCAAAAAACTGATCAACTTTAATATTTGTACCAATTCCAAAAAAAGGAGATACAATGGAATGCAGTAATAATAATAGAACAATAGCTTTCATTAGTCACTGCTCCGAAATACTGTTAAAGATTAATGCTGGCAAAATGAAGCACAAATTAGACCAAGAAATAGCTGAAGCGCAAAATAGCCTTCGACCGGGTAAAGGAACAAAAGATTAAATCCTCAAGTTGAAGATAGTGATGAAAAAACACAACAAAAGAGAACACAACATCTACATGTGTTTCGCTGAAAGGCAGAAAGACATTTAACACTGTTGCTCAAGATGTTCTTTGGTCTTCGATGGTTGACATAGGATTTCCAAATCACATTGTTTTTATTCTTAAAGAACTCTAGGACAAACAACAAGCTACAATCAGAACAAATTATGGATTAACTAATTGCTTTAAAATTGGAATGGGTGTTCGACAAGAATGCATTTTATCACCACACCTGTTTAAAATCTTTTCTGAATGCATAATGAGAAATGCACTTGAAGACTTTCAGAGAACAATCAAGGCTGGAGGAAGATGGGCCAATCTTCTCTATGCTGACGATATAAATATTCTTGCAGAAACAATTGAGGAGTTAAAGAACCTTGTTATTAGAGTAAAAGAAGCGAGTGAGGAAGTTGGACTTTGCTTAAACCTACAAAAAGACCAATGTCATGAAAATGGCTGGAAATCCAGTAAACATTGTAATGGGCGATCTAGTTATCAATGATGACACCATCGAGAGAGTAAGTGAATTTTCTTATCTATGAGCATCGATCACGGCCAACTTTACTTATATCAAAGAGAAAAGGAAAAGAATTGTTATTGCAAAAATGTTGTGATCTATGTTGTAAATTGTTGTAAACTAATATCTGAAAGAACAGGTCAATATGCCTTAAATCAAAACTAAGAATACTATCACCTCTTGTGTTTCCAATTGCAACATTTGGTTGTGAATGCTGGACTACAAAAAAAGACTGATGAAAAAAGACCCAAAACTTTTGAAAATTGGTGTTGCAGAAGGATTTTAAGAATCAGTTGGACAGAAAGGGAAACAAACGGATTTTAGAAAAGGTTGATGAAGCAACATTTTGGAGCTCCATTTGCAAAAGGAAACTAAGATTTATTGGTCACGTTACATGAAGTACGGGTATTGGACATGATATATTAGCAGGAATGATAGAAGGAAATAGAAGAAGAGGAGGACCGAAGACAAGAATAGCGGATAACATTAAAGAAATGACTAGAATAACGATAGCTCAGATGCTGAAAAGTTCAAAAGACTAGGAAAAGTGGAGGAGAATTGTTGGCCGTGCCACGGCGGATCATGATAATGATCCTTCCGTCTGATGATGATGATGATGATGATGATGATGATGACGATGAAAGATACTTCAGTTGGAAAACCATGTAGACATGGTAGCCATAGACACTCCTTCGAGTCCAGTTTACACATAGTTTTTTCTGTTTTCTATCATTCTAATTCCTCTCCGTATATATGTTATTTTCACAATAAATATTTTACAAACTGCCAAGAAAACCTATTTTAAGAGGCCCGAGAAACATCTGAGTCCATCATTTAGGCCTTGGGCACCGCTTTCTCCTTTTTCCTTTGTTCTTCTCATTCTGTTTTGTTTTTTCATCCTTCATTACTTCATTATTCTTATTATTCAATATGTATACCTTATTTTCTTATCGTCTGGTTATTAATACTACTAAGAAAGAGTCATTGCCGTCCTCTTTTGGTTAGCCCGGGATTTCAGTTGTTTCAGTACTATCATCAACATTAAAACTATTATTAACTATCTATTTATTATTCATCGTCCAGATATTAGACGATGAATCTGTAATTGAAGAACCAGATCAGAAAGAGACGTACAAGTATCTTGAAGGAGACGAAAGAGACGGCATACAGCATGCCAAAATGAAAGAGAAAACCAGAAAAGAATGTATTAGGAAATTGAGTTCGATTTTAAAGACAGAACGTAATTCCAAAAATAAAATAACTGAATCAACTCTTTAGCTATAGCAGTTGTAACTTATAGCTTCAACGTGAAAAATTGGAATCTTTCTGAGTTGAGGAGGCTAGATACTAAAATTCGAAAACAATTTTCGTGCAATAAAATGGACCATCCTAAATCTGATATAGAACGTTTGTACATAAGTAGAGAGAAAGGCGGACGATGTATGATACAATTAGAACTTTCTATAAAACCTATGCTATTGGTCTGTCACAATATCAAGATAACGCAGTTGATTGGATGTCACAATTGGTTAACATACACGAAAATACTAAGAAATTACACTCTGTTGTCAAAGAAGCAATATGTTTTTACAGGAACTGCAAGTGAATCTGGACACCGAAGATACCATTACCAACTGCAATAGCACGAAAATTGAAGGAAAAGGCTAAAATTCTAATATGTAGTACATTGAAAATCAATAGTGCGAAAAACCTCTCCTCAGACAGTTTGTAGCTCGTTGCAAGAATGCTGATGTAGTTGAAAAGGAAACCCATCAGTGGTTAGGTAGCTCGGGACTGAAAGGGGAAATAGAAGGTTATATTCTGGTAGCCCAAGACCAAAGCCTCTACACACGCAGATATCAGGCTAATGTTTTACAAAATGGAGCTGACCCAAATTGTCGGTTCTGCGAGGAACAGGTAGGAACAATAGACCACCTTGTTTCCGGTTGCTCTGTTCTTACACCTAATAAGCACAAAAACCGGCATGATAGAGTTGGGTAATACCTCCATAGAAGCTATGCAGACACTTTTCTGTAGAAACAAAGAGTAATTGGTACAAACACCATCCAGAGCCAGTTACAGGAGGGAAAGACTTCACAATTCTGTGGGACTTCCCTGTGCACACTGATCGGACAATACAGGCTAATCGTCCTGACATAATTGTCAAGGACAGGAAGAACAACACCTGCCTGCTCATTGATATGAGTTTTGCTTCAGAAAAAAATGTTGAAAAAGCTATCGAATTATAAAGAGCTTGAAACAGAAATCGAAAAATGTGGCATCTCAAAACCAAAACCATTCCAGTTGTTGGTGGTGCCCTCGGCCTGATCAAGAAAGGAACACAAGCATATCTGACAAGGATCCCAGGTGAACCATCACTGCAAGAAATCCAGAAAATTGCTATCAGTAACACATCACGTGTTTTGAGAAGACCCCTGCCTAGTTGAAATTTTTCTGTCTTGAATCAATGTTATTGAGTTGTGATTTGAATGTTTATACCTTACGCTGTCTTAATAAATGTTTTTAAATTGTTGTATTGGTGTTAAATAGAACGATTTGTCAAACCAAATACTTGAAAACGTAAGGTGAAGGTCTCCATTCCTGCGGTTGTCCCCTGCCACAGCAATAAGAGCCAGGTCGACATCCTACGACTGTTAGATTAGGATGGAATAAAGAGTCAAATATTGGTGTTATGTAGTGTTATTATTTTAGTGAACCGATGGATAAACAGGAAAGACCTATTAGAAGATATAGAAAGCGTATGCACAGTATTTCGGAAGAAAAACAACAAATTAAAGTAACCGAACAGACATAGTGTGATCAAGCAAGAATGGTTAGATTAAATGGCTGGCTATCAAATCTTGAAATAGAGGAGATTAAATGAAGGGTATTGAGAGATGACATTGAAGCAGAAGAAGATAGAGTGATGGAAGGGATGATTGAAAATTTGGAATCTTTACCCATTCGCCTGAATCGATAATTCAGGCGAATTGGTAAAGGTGGACGATGTGATAACTATTGAGAATCTGAATGGTTTGTCAGAAGAGGATAAAGAACACTTGGACAAACTCAGTGAAATGATAAATGATCATCAAGACGAAGAACGTAGAGGGTTCAAAAAAGTTGACAGAAGAAAATTTCAAAAAATCATTTACAGAAGGTGAATAGAGTTTTGTTTAAAGTTAAAACTGATAATCTCACTGATACCAATAATTAAATTTAAGTTTGCTTAATTCTCATTGGCCGAAAGGTAGGAATCTTTTAAAAAGCTTAGATCAGGTGTGGGCAACCAATTTATTATAAGTCAGTAGAAAACTGTAGCTGAGGAAGGATTAACAGTCGCTTAGTAAATTAGCAAGAGAATAAGCAGTCATCACAATTATTATTATCATAATAATCACCATTACCTCAGACTATGTTATTTTTATTTGCACCGTACAACTTTTTTATTGATGCGAAGCATACAATATGGTAGCTAGAATTGCCACTTTTCTACTTTGATCAGATGTCTTCCTTTTTACATTCTACATTCTACATTCTATCAGATGTTTGTTTTTCAGTCTTTTTAGTTTCAACTACTTACATAGCTACGTATTCAAATATTATCTCGTTGGATCTTTTCTTCGCCTCTTACCTACCCTGATTATTTTCTTAAAGCTTTTTTCAACAGGTCCCTAAACGTACCAACAATAGTAAACCATTCAGTTTTTACCAGTGTACTTGTCTCTTACACAATTTCCAAATGTCGTTTCCTCTCTGGTGTTGCATATTTATAGTGTCTAGATATCTAAGACCTCAGTAGTCCCAGTCATTTCTCTCCAGAATTATACTTCGTTTTAATCCAAGTGTTATTTTTTCCAAAAGATAGAGCATTTTCGAGAGTGCTTTGTTACTGAAGTGACATCAATGTGATCATGGAGCTTGTAGTCTATTGTAGTCGATCAACAGGTGCCTGATAATCGTTAACTACTATTTCTGTTACTTTCTACAGGAAACTAGCTCACACTGATCAGTACCTCATTGAGGCACCAAATTATTCCACTCAGCTCGTAATAGTATCATTAGTAATCTTTTTGAAAGAGCAAATATCATCTTCAGCCCTCACGACTTTGGAAAGAAAGAAAGGTTCCTTGAAAGGGTTCTCTTATCTAATGGATAACATGCTAAGGATATCCATAATGCTTTACACAGATGCACTGGGCCCAATCATGAAGATGAAAAGAGGCCTCTAAAACAAAGGTGTGCCTTTCATCAAAAACACTATTGAGAAGTTAAGATAAACTATAAAGTGACACAATATCCAGTATTCCTTCCTCATAACACCTTTGTAAAGACAATCTCAAAAAAAAGTTTTGTTTGAAATAGTCCATCAAGTGCAAAAAGATGAAAAAGTCTATAAAAAACTGTCTTTCACCAAATTTTGACAGATTGGTAAACGACAATCAAATTTTGGAGGTGCGGGGTTTCGAACCCCGGGCCTCTCGCATGCAAAGCGAGCGCTCTACCACTGAGCTACACCCCCTCGTTCATCTAAGAGTTAAAATTTTCCCATCGTGTTAAAAAAGTGATTTATTGAACGTGGAAAGTGAATTTTGATTACAGAATACACAAATACTTTTGTGGTTGATTTGACCTAAATGGAAACATTATTGGAAATAAATAAATTCGAAATTATCAATCGACCTATAAAGCTCCTATATCTATGTCTTACAGTGCATACAGTGAATAATTTTTAATAATAATATCTATCTATCTATCTATCTATCTATCTATCTATCCATCTATAAATTCGAAATTATCAAATTAATATTTTCTAATTAAAGTTTAACAAGTATTAGCATTAAGTCAATGACATTGAATAAGAAGGAAAGAAAAAGAAGAAAACACATATTTAGTAATAGTAGTACCAGCAGTATTAGTAGAAGTAGCAGTAGTAAGAGTAACAATAGTAGTAGCAGTAATAACAGTAGTAGTAGTAGTAGTAGTAAGAGTAACAATAGTAGCAGCAGTAATAACAGTAGTAGTAAGAGTAACAATAGTAGTAGTAGTAGTAAGAGTAACAATAGTAGTAGCAGTAATAACAGTA